>JAJEJO010002582.1:182082-196059 GCA_020662805.1 Glaucomys volans
GAACTCAGGGGCACTCCACCACTGAGCCACATCCCCAGCCCTATTTTGTATTTTCTTTAGAGACAGGGTCTCACTGAGTTGCTTAGGGCCTCGCTAAGTTGCTGAGGCTGGCTTTGAACTCGCGATCCTCCTGCCTCAGCCTCCCAAGTGCTGGGATTACAGGCATGCGCCACCGTGCCCAGCCTTACAGCCTTAATTATCCTCAAAACCTTGGCTAAATTATGCTGGATTCATCTGCATAAATTCAAGTAAATAGAGTCAAATCAGTTCAGGCGGGTCTATAAGCGAACAGCAATTCTACCAGGGGAAGGTCATAGAAATAGAAGCCAATATTACCCAAGTAAAGAAGATTACATCTTTTAATGTTAGTTACCAGAATCAGATTTATCTGTATGGATCTTTGGAGACTTGTGTACCCCAGGTCATGCCAGACTGAGATGTACATGCTTATAGGGATGCTAGGATGTTCATACCTATTACTTGTTTTTTACCCACCTGAGCCAATAATGAGCTAGGCATAGTTATCAGATCAAAAAAAAAATCAGCTTTATTATTGAGAAAGTCTAAGAGGACAGAGATTAGTTATACAACAACAATAGGCTTAACTGTACTGCCCCGGTCACAGGCACAGCTGGACATAGAGTCCATAGGGTCAAGATCTGTCCCAATAGGCTTTCTGCAGGGTCATAAATGGATGAGTCAGGAGATCCCAAAGGAGAGAAGGAAGGGCGTGAGCAAGCTAAGAAATCCTTGTTCCTTTTTCCAAAATACCCCATCCCAGAAGTTACTCTTCTTCTCATGGGTAGAACAGTGGGGCAGTTCCTGCATGTGGTTTCTGCTACTCTTCCTGGTCTCTGCTGCTGTCTCCTGCCAGGAAAAACAGTGGCTTCTGGAGCTCTGGAGACTTCAAGGAACTAAGAGTGATCTTTGGCAATGCAATAAAGAATATGTCATTAATTTTATCTTATATTTTTATAGCAGCACTTTGCTAACAGACCCCAATTTTGCTCAAGCTAAATATTAAGTATAAAATATTTAGCAAAGTACCAAGGTAAGTATTGTCTTTCCCAGCTTCCCTTGTATCAAGGGATGACCATAGGACACAATTTGAAACAATGACACATAAACAGAAGTTTCCTGAGATTTTCTGTAAAATATTTTGATTTCCAAATTAAAAAAATAATAACTGGTAGTGTCTTCCCTTCCTACTCCCTTCATCCTACATTGGAAGGATGGAGTTACATCATTGGAAATGATGGAGTTACAGTCATCTTGCAATCATGGGACATCAAAGACGAAGGCGAACTCTGGCACATTACCGTACAGCAGATATCTAGTCACTAGATGCCTTGTGGCACTGTTGCTCAGCTGAGCTAAACAACCATTAGTCTACTTCTGTTTTTCTTATTGTGTGGGATGACAAAAACAAAATCAAAGGACATGTGCTTGGTACTAGAAATTTTTTTCTACCTTATTTTGTTGCTTTGCTGGGGATTGAACCCAGGGCCTTAGTGCTTGCAAGGCAGGCACTCTACCAACTCAGCTATATTCCCAGCCCCTGGACGAGTGTATAAAACATCTTCAGATGAGTTTTCTGTTACTTGCAGGTACTTGCAATCTGAACTGATATCAATCCTGGTTCCCCAAATAGCTTCAGGAGAACCCTGCATGAAGTAGTAAAGGATCAAGGAGGATGCTCACCCTCCCTGAACCCAGGAGCCAGAGTGTCCAAATCAACACTGATAGTCACAGAGATGAAGTACACTGTGGTCACATCTCCCCTGCCTGTCATCATCTCACAGCACCTGCAGCAGAGTCTGTTTCTTCATTCCTATCACTCCTATCACTTGACTCTTGCTTAGATTCCACTCACTGCCTACATGTTGTGGTTCGTATGTGAGGTGTCCCCCAAAAGCTCTTGTGTAAGACAATGCAGGAAGGTTCAGAAGAGAAATGATTGGGTTGTAAAAGTCTTAACCCAATCAGTGAATTAATCCCTGATGGGATTAATTGAAGTGGTAGGGTGTGGCTAGAGGAGATGGGAATTGGGGCATGGCTTTGGGATATATATTTTGTATCTGGAGAGTGGAGTCTCTCTGTCTACTTCCTGATGACGTCAGCTGCTTCCCTCTGCCACACTCTTCTGCCATGATGTTCTGCCTCACCTTGAGCCCCAAGGAATGAAGCTGGCCTTCAATGGATTAAGACCTCTGAAATAATGAGCCCTCAAATAAACCTTTCCTCCTCTATAATTGTGCTGATCAGATCATTTAGTCACAGCAATCAAATAGCTTACTAAAATACTACACAAGCCTAGATTCACCACCTCGTTGACAATAATCACAGAGTCCATTCTCCTGGTTCTCTTTTTTAACCTCAGGGTCAGCTAACATCCTACATCATCTACCATTTGAAAAAAAAATTGTGAGAATTGTGATTTTAATAAAGAGTTAATTTATAACAAGCTATTTTTCCACCAACTTCTCCAGCCTTTAGGCAATCAATTCCCTTCTCGGCAAATTCAATAACTCCTTATCATCTTCAGAACCAGATTTATATTGAGCAGAGACAGAAGCTGAGCTGAAGAGGCTCTCAATAGTAGGTCAATAAACATCTCACATTCTTAGCTCCTAGGTAGTGCATCCTCCAATCCCAGAGAGCTCTATCTTACAAAATTTAGTTGTATTCTATGTTAATGAAAGAAAGTGGAGGATAGAAAGAGAAAGAAAAACAACCACATATCATACCAAATAGACCACTTCCCAAGACATACAAACTTGGTAAAGATTACAAGTCAAAGAGGGTGACTGGCTCCTTACTTTATTTTAATTAGAAATATTAGATAACATTTTTTCTACCAAGAAACAAATTAACAAATTCAGGGAATCTTGAGGGAAGTAAGTACTTTAGGAGTTACCTCTTTATTACTTCCTTCTATAAAACTATAGTGTTCTTTAAATTTTCTGTATGTTTATTGTGATGTTTCCTTCACTTTGTGGTTTCTATGTACTTGGTCAGCTCTGTGTGCCAGTTGATGTCTGGTTGTATCAATAAGGATGCGTTGAGCTGCAAGTATCAGAAACTGTCATAGAGGATTCAAATCACAGCACATTTTTGTGTTTAGTTATTAAGAATTTTTGAGGCAGTCTGTCCTAGAGTTCCATCAGTGACCCTGTGATGTCACCAAGCACTAAGGATCTATCATTCCACTCTTCCCTCCTCGAAGAGTTGATGACATTGCAAGACGGTTGTCACAGCTCTCAGAAGCAAAAATGCAGAGCAAAAACATAGAAGACAAAAAGGCTTCTCATGGTTCTCATCTCTTTTTCAGGGAGGAAATTTTTTGCAACAGCACTTTGACAGGCTTTGCCTTAGAGTTCATTGACCAGGGTTGGGTGAGGAGGCAACTACTAGCTAGAAAGGAGCTGGGACGTACATTTTGGAATTTCCAAATTTCCAACCTTTTAAGGGAATCACAAGTTGCTGTTTGAAGAATAGATTGCGGGGAGGTGTCGTATTGGAGGCAGGAGTGTAAGCTAAGAGACGATCGGAGTTCATTGCAACCGTCTAAGTGAGGAGTGCTAGAGGTTTGGACCAAAGTAGAGGCCATGGAACTGGCTAACAGTAGTCAGATTCTACCTCATTTTTCAAGATTGGGATGAGAGAACTTGCTGATAGATTAAAGGTTGCATGTAAGACAAAAAAAAGGAATACTGGATGACCCCTTGGGTTTTGGCCCAGGCAATTAGGTGATCGATACTGCTTTTTGCTACATTTTAGAACACTAGGGGAGGAGTAGGTTTAGAGGGAAAAAAATCAAAAGTTCTATTTGCAAATTGAGATTAGATATCCAAGTGAAGATGTTGAGTTGGCAGTTGGATATATTTGCTTGAAGTTAGAGTAGAGATCTGGCTTAAAGGTTTAATTTTAGAACCATCAGTATGCAAAACTACAGCCTCCATGAGTTCACCAAGGTGAACAGCTTTGGCTTATATTCATCTTTGTATTCCTATCTTAGGCGCTCTGCGTTCTGGTGACCTGTTCTGACCCTCCTCCTTAGGTCACATATCTTTGCTAAATGAGTTTGGGATCCTGGAAGCCCCGTAATTGGAAATTGTTTCCATTAACCCTGTCAAATGCTGCCCAAAGTTCTAGTAATAGGAAGACCAAGAATTGGTCCCTATTATGCTGTAGACCTTGGTAAACTACCACATGCCTTGGGGAGATAAGATAAAAAAAACATGTACCAGCAATCATCTCTCCCTGGATTATTTCACAGTGACATCAAAGGGATTTAGACCTATCTTTATATAAGTAAGGACCAGTTGGCTGAGACCTGGACGTTCCACAGTGTGCTGTCACTCCTTGTTTGAGACATGTTCTAGCTGTTGTACTTGGGTATTCCTGAAATTGAGGCTTAAGTGGATGATAAATGCAAAGTGTGAGGCACAGGGTCTAGGGCAGTACAATCGCGCAATGATGTTGGCGTGAGCTTTAGTCAGAACTCTGGTGAGCCTGACTTCATTTTTAGCTCTCATTTCAGGTTGTTGCTTAGCAGTATTCCAAAGATAAGCACTAAGTTTTCTGGAAATGATTGAAAGTAATCACAACATCTTAGAGCTGAAAGGAGTGTAGAAATTACTCCATTCTCTTCAGGTGGCAGATAAGAAAACAAAGATCCAAGAAGACTGAGGGACTTCTCAAGGTGATTCACCATGGTAGGACTCAGACCAGAGTATGGGTCTCCCAGAGCTGAGTCCTTTGGAATTAGTTACAGTAAATTTCATGAGTAGAGAACTGAGCATTCTACATCAGGGGATCCTTTTTAAGTGAAGTTTATTCCTTTTAGCCACCAAAACTTAATAACAATCATTTTTACTTTTGATTAAAGTCTTCTGCTTTTGATTAAAATGCTTCTCCACAATGGAATAATTCTAGGCTGCAGAATTTGAAATCTTAAATTAAGCTCTTCATGTTACCTTAATTTTTTATCAGTTGCTTTACACTTTGAGAAGTTCCTTTGGCTTGCAAAGCAAATGACAATTTCATTTGATAGTGTCACAATATTGTCAAATTCATCACTTGATATTTTCTGGAAGGACAGAAATCCAAGGAGTTAAAAACAGCAAAAAGCACATGATTCTTCATATAAGAGCATCCGTGATTATGATTATAAAGTATACATTTATCTATATTATATGTACATGTAGAATTATAGAGGTATTATTGTGGAGATTTCAGTGCAAAATGCAGATCTGCAACTTATGGATGAATTAATTTTAAATGAGTACGTCTTACCCTTCCTTAAGTTCTTCAGAGTCTGCATGGAGCACATATATATTTATTTGTTGAAATAATTTGAATCTCTATAGTATTTTTCCATACAGAAGTTCTGAACATCACTTCATTAAACCCTCAAATACTCCTATGAGAGATGACTAATCAGATATTATTAGTCCTATTTTAGAAATGAGAAAACTAACATCCCAAAATGTTAAATATACACAGAGGACCTATATGAACAGGAACAAAGTCCCTGTCTCCCCTTTCCTTTGCACCAGTCAATCTTTGAGCCTTATCCAGGAGTCTGAATTTAGCCCTCTGTATTTTCAGCTGTTCCAGGAATAGACCCTGCCAGAAAAGAAAGCCCACTGATTCCTGGTGCTCACAAATCCACCCTCGACTTTTCCCATCACTACTGACCGCAGGCTCAGTCTCTGCCTGACTCTAAGGTCATGTGGTCTCTGTTGCTACAACAACTGTGAATCCATCACATTTCACTCTGGCGTAGCTCTTAATAAATTATCCATCACTTGCATTCTATCCAGTCTTGTTAGAACAACTGAGCTGTGTATCTCTAGAGAATGAAGTAGCGGGAAGTACACTAGCAAAGGATTCCATCTTTCCCCATCTAGATTTTGGTGCTTATGCATGGTAAGGAACTGTTACTGGATGCTGGTCAATTGGAATGTCATGAAGGAAGAGCTAAGGTCAGGGCAATTACAAGGTGATTGGGAGGAGTAGAAACAAAGGAAGTTAACACCTATAAAGTGCTTAGCAAAGGGTCTTGCTCAAAGAAAATGTTCACTAAACCTTAGTGCTCATTACTGGTGGAATTTGGAAAGAACTAATAACCATAGTTACCATTTACTAAATTAGATTTAAATCTCATGATAAATATACGGGTGATTACCAGCCCCACTATTCCACAGTTGAGAAAGTGGCCGGCTTGGGATGTGACAAAGATTTCTCTGACTTTACCAAGCTTTTTCACTCATTCACCAAATACTTACCAAGTCCCTGTCCTGTGTACTGTATTAGACAAAGGGATAGAACTAGTCCCTGCCCTCATAGGATTTAAAGCACAGAGACGGATACAAACAAGTGAAACCTATGTCACAAAGCCCCAAAGCCAGGTTCATTCTTGCTCTGCCTCCTAAGCATGAATCTTTCAAATCTACCCTGCCATTGGGGGTGTGGCTCTGTGGTACAGCACTTGCCTGGCATGTGCAAAGCCCTGGGTTCCATCACCAACTCCACAGAAACAAACAAACAAGTAAATCTGCCCCATTAGTCAGAAAGAAAAGGATATATTGCTGAAGAATGTATAAGGGAAATGTTATGGGATATAGAGTTTATCCTTCATGACATCCGATTCCTCTCCCCATAAACATCTTTGTACTTAACACCACCACCACCATCTCAGTACTTAACATCCTTATCCCACCCTGCTCTACCCTCTATTTCTCAGTCCAGGGACGGAATTCTCCTCAGGCCACTCTAAGTCTCTCCTTTATGGACACCACTAAGCTTTATATCTCAGGTATTTAAAAAAAATCCTCCTGTTAACAAAATATCCCTTCTTAGAAGATGACTAGGAGATTATAAATAAGTTATTTTTCTTCTGGTCCCATAAGTAACCACACAGTTCTATTATGGTTAATCCCCTGTGTTAGAAGACTACAGAGGAAGGACTTTGAACCTGGACTTAGGACAACAGGGCAGGTGTCCAGGAAAAAGTGACATTGTTAGTATGGTGGGTGTTATCGTCGCTTCCTCAGCACCCATTATTCAACTATCCTAATTTGGTGGAGGAGGTGGGTGTGGGGGGATACTCATACCTTCTACATAAAGCCCACATGCTTTAGGAAGAGATGATTCTACAGCCCAGATCAAGCCTAAGCTGATTAGTACGGTTTCATCCACTCAGGCATAGTTACGGGATCAGAGTGATCAAGGACCTAAGCTGAGCCAGTGAGACTGATTCTCTTGGGGGAGGGGGAAGGGGAGGGAGTCTGGGAAAGAAACACTGTCTTTTAATTGGCCATCTGATCACCATGAGGACCACCAGTCTCAATAGGAAGGTTATGTCGCCCACAGAGCAAAGAACTAAAAAGAAACAGAACTCTTAGGAGCTGTAGAGCTCAGTTACCTAAGGTGGCAGCTTCAGCTCTCTGTTACTTGCCATTCAAACCAACCTAACAAAGAAGTGAGATCTGATCAATGAGTAGCCAGTAACCTTGAGAGAGGGGCAGGCAAGTACCAGATCTGCCACTCAAAGAAGGGCATTTAAACAAAGCAGACCGATTTTCAAGATGACCATAAAATACAAGGCAACTTCTATATTCCCTTAATTGCCAGTTAGACAACATAATGAGAGAAGAGATCTGATTTACAGCTCCCCCCCGACACACACACATACACACACACTTACCAGATTCCAAACTTAGAATGATTTGGAACCATATAATGTGATTCTTAAAAAGAAAACTTCAAAAATTTGTTAGAACATTTAAAAGACGATTCAAATAAGTGGAGAAATGGAGTCACTTCCAAGATGAAGAGACTTAATAATATTAAAATGCCTGCATCCACCAACAGAGTAGAATTTTAATTTCCTTAATTTACAGATTTAATGTTATTTTGATCTAGAACCCAATGAAGATTTTTAACTCCCCAAGTGTATTCTAAAATATATGTGTAAAAATGGCGAGAAAACCATTAACAGAGAATGTAGAAAAGCAGTGAAAATTTCTATCAATATCAGACATAAAACATACTATACAATAGAATGAGGATTAAAACAATGCACTGACAAGCTCACAGATCAGTGAAACCAGATGAAGGGACTTTAAAAATCCTAATAATTTTTGAAGCATTTTTTGTGAATGAAGTATAACTATATAAGTAAATTAAATATGTATTTAAAATCTATGTCTCTATCACAAAATAACTTTTTAAAATATGAGAAAGAAGGAAGGTGTGCACAGACACTTCTGGCTGGTGGATTCAGTGAGTGATCTTTCCCAACTCTCCTCTTATGTTTTCCGCCATAGAAACAGGAGAAGTCAAATTCTTTCCCAGTCAGTCACCACTGCAGCTAAGTGTGACCAAATGACACCATTCTCAATAATAAGACCTGAGGGAAACTCTGCTGGTAGGTTTCTGAGAAAGTTTTTATTTTCCTGATAAAAGAGACTGATGTGGCTCTCATTGCCCTTCCTCTCTGCTTTGAAAGCAGAGATTCTGCCATCTTGAAATTAGGAGGTAATAAGCATGAGGGAAAAGCCAAAGAGAATGTTTCCCACACCAACTTCACAGAGACGCTGAATTGATTCAGCAGCTACCAACAGCCTCTGGACTTCTTATAAAGTGAGGAGATTAAAAATCTATTTCCTTGAGCCATGTCACTTATATTTTTGTTAGTTGGAGTAAAACATTCATGATTGATTCAAGGAATATTTGATAAGAGATATTAGAATTAGTAATAGCATTTTTTAAAAAAATAGCCTAGCACTCAGTATACTCCAGATGGATTAACAAGTGAATTTTTTTATTATTGTGAAGAAAGAAAAGAACATAGAATGAACAATTTAGTACATCTATGAGGAAAACCTTTCTTTTTCTTGAAACTCTATGAGAAATTGTAAGGAAAGAAAATGATTGGTAAATGGGTCTATAGTTTTAAACTTCCATTCAATGAAAACTAGCAAAAACAAGAAAAACTGTATGCGAAAAATCTAACAGACAAATATAACAGACTATAGGCTCATAAATAAAATATAAAAGGAGCTTACTCAAATGTATTAGCTATATCTTATCACTGGGATGGATAAATGGTCAAAGAATATGAGCACACAGTTCCCTCAAGGAGAAATAGAAACAGGAAATAGACACCTGAGAAAAATGTTCAACCCTAGTAGTAATCAAAGAAATGCAAATTAAAGTTACCTTGAAATATCATTTGACACCTACTAAATTAGCATTTTTTAAAATGATGAGCTGGCAAGGTGACAGCAATATTGGTGCACTCATTCATTTCAGTTGGCACTACAAATTAGCACCACCTTTGAGAAAGCAATATGGCAAGCACAGAGAAACATTTGTGCTCTTTGGCCCAGTGATTCCAGTTCTTCCAATTAGCACTAAGGAGAGTAATTCAACAGAAGCAGAGACACACTCTGCACTGCTCTTCAGAGCCTCAGCAATTCAATTAAATCCAATTAACATATATTTTACACCTTCCACCTGCCAAGGAGAGGCAACGGGGAATCAGAAATTAATAAGACACTGTATCTGACCTCAGGGGGCTCACAGCCTGGCAAAGGAGACAGGTAGACAAATAAATACATTACAAAGTGATGCCGTGGGTCCTACAGTAGAAACAGATGAAGTCAGAAGAGCTAGATTTTTATGATGAGGTAAGTGCGGTAGATAAGCAGAAAGCAGGCAAGGTTAAGAAAAGCTTGCTAAGGGAACAGGGTGACATTATAGGGGAGAAAACAACAGAGTTAAAACACAGAACGATAAGTAGTTCAGTACTGTGGGAATCTAGATTCCAGGAGGAAGCTTATGGAAAGCCAAGATTTGTGGCAGAATACCCTTCTTTAACATCTATAATAGCAAAAAAAATGGAATATTGGTAAATGGTCAGCATTGGAGATGGCTCTTTATGAATCGTAGTACACTGTGGACATTATTCCACCATGAGAATGAAAACTATGAGAAGATGTACAATACATAGGCAGGATACCTGGAGGAAAACAGCACTGAGCATTGGCTGGTCCTCACAACACTGAGCATTGCACCCCTCTTTTATCTGCAAATTCCTTCTCCTGAAATACAATTTACATCGTATAAAATTAATCCATTTAAAATGTATAAATCAGTGGTTTGAATACATTCACAAAATTGTACCACCATCACTACTACCCAATTTCAGAATGTTTTCGTTGTCCTGGAAAGAAACCTGTTAGCATTCATTCCTCATTGCTCCCGGTCTTTGACAAACCACAGATCCACCTTCTGTATACAGAATTGCCCGCTATCGCCCTTCCCCTTCCTAACCTCTGCTGTCCTCCCCAGGCCTAGGTAAGCAGGGACAACACCCTATTTGATGCTCTGGCCCCGGTGGGAATACTGACTGAATACAAACTAACACCACTCCATGAAGGTAAAAGGATTCTTGTTAAACTAAAGAATCTATCTCACACAACATGCAGCTTGTGGTGGGGTGGGGCCGCTCTCAAGGCCCACCCTCACTCCTTGAGTTGAGGTGAGTGCCATCTTAGCTGCTGGCTCCAGCTCCCCTCCTTGACATCTAGGGCCAAGGCAGAGGGACCCATCGGGGAGGAGCAGGAAGCTCACCTTCCTTGGCTGTAGTACGCAAAGGAAATCTGGCACGGCATTTGATTTTTCCACTAAGGAACTTGGAGAGGCATTGTTAGTATGGTGGCCAGGTCTCTGGCTACCTTCACCAAGCTCATTATCCTTCTTCCTCACTAGCCTTATCTCTGGCAGTGTGCTGTTTTGTTGTTTTTTTGTGGTACCGGGGATTGAACTCAGGGGCACTTCATCACAGAGTCACATCCCCAGCCCTATTTTGTTTTATTTAGAGACAGGGTCTCACTGAGTTGCTTAGTGCCTCGCTTTTGCTGAGACTGGCTTTGAACTTGCGATCCTTCTGCCTCAGCCTCCCAAGTCCCTGGGATTACAGTCGTGCTCCACCGCGCCCAGTGCTGTTTTATTCCTTTCCCCAGGAGTTAACTGTAAAAGCTGAGGTTCTCTGTGCAAATGGACACGGATGATTTTCCCTGCAGTTTGTATTTGCTGTGTTTTCCTGACCCATAAGGAGGACACTGCACAGGTGATGGTGAAATCTGGCTTTTTTATTTAATGCAACAAGGCACATTCTCTTTGGCATCCTTAGCTGTCACAGGAGCTTACTTCACTCCTCATGAACAAACTACAACAAGGACTCACCCTGGCATATTTCCAAGTCCCTCAACACACTGCTGAGCAAAGATGCGAGTGAACCATAGCATCATTTCGATACCACAGACCCAGAAACTTGGTGATGAGTTGGGAGGAGCACTGACCAGGGGTCAGGATGTCTGAGTTTTGGTTTAACCTCTCTGGCTCTCGGTCCCCTCTGCAATAAACTGAAGGTTGGAATAGGAAGAAGTCACAGCAGTTCCTTCCAGATTTAAATATTATGGCCTCCCTAAATTACTAAATTGAGAAGAAGGTCTTATGTTTAGGAGATGTCTGATTTCAGGGTCCTGCTGAAGAAAGATGACAAGAGATGGGAAAGGACAGAAGGGGAGAGAAGGAAAGGGCACAGGAGGAGAGGAGAGGGGAAAGGAAAGGGAGGAAAGGAACAGGAGAGGGGGCAGATGGACAGAAGAGGCAAAAAAGGAATGGAGGGGAGGGCATAGAAGTGAGAGAGGACAGGAGGAGAGGGGAGTGACATATTAGGAAGACTTCCTTGAAAGAAGATGGGAACAGAATGAATATTTCTGACATCTTCCTAGATAGCAAGACACACACCCACCTTCAAGGTAGCTATCAGAAATGGCTTTTCTGAGGAACAACATTTCAGATTCTTCAGTGTCCTCCCCTGCGTGTCCAATGAGCATGTCCCTCTCCCTCAAGTGATCTGGATGGAGTTGGCTTTGAGACAAGCTCGGCTAAGTTATTTGTCCAAAGTCTTCCAATCATGGTGCTCAAGTTCAGGCATACCGATTTTGGAATGGTGCTCTTTCCATGCTACTAAGCCAGGAAACACACACACACACACACACACACACACACACACACACAAGTGAAGAAGGATTTCAGAAAGAATACCTATCCAGAAATGAATAAAAGATGGGCCCAAAATCTCCTTCGATGAAATCCATCCACGAAGAAAAAAGAAGAAAAAGCAGGTTGAGTTAATAGAACCTGTTCAGATCAAGTGAACAGAGTTAAGAAAGTCTCAGCAGCATCCCCAGAATAACAGACCTTTTCTGTGATTATCGCTTCTCCTTCCACACTGGTATGGCAAGAACTCTTACTGCCTTACTTTCTAATAGTGATGTAGATGTAGCAATAATACCTTAAATTTACAGTATATTCATAATCTGTAAATTGCTTTTGCATTCATTATTCCTCTTGACTTTGATAATACAACTAATAATAGCAGCTCAAAAAAAGGATTTCGGAATTAGATTTTGATTGCCACCCCTGTCACTGAAGAGCTTTGTGTGACCTTTGTTGTATTAACTATTCAGAGCCCCAGTCTTCTCTCCTGCAAGATGGGATTAATAAAAGTGCATATCTTCAGAGGGTTGCAGTGAGCATCCAAAGAGTTAAGACATGTTAGTGTGGCCCAGCACATGCTAAGAGCTCAAGAAAGTTAACCAGCATTACATACAGAAATACATGTGGAGAGAGTTAACTTGAAAATTTTTCTCTGATACAGATGCGAATAATTTCTGTCCAATGCAGCAGATAAGTACAGAAATTACCATTTATCATCCTGTTGGACATTAACCAGTTTTGTATCTAACTCATCAAACTTCTATTTCTTTATTAAAAGTTTATGTACATAATCACAAAAGCTCTTTGGATCAGTTTTAACATTTTAATGTTTCCCTCAATAAACAAAATCTTTGACATGCATTTATATTGTATTTGTCTGAAATGACTTTGCCCTTTTGAGAACTATAACACATCAGATGGCTAATTCAGCCAGGCTGCCCAGAGCTAGGAATACAATTAAGTAATCTCAAATTCTGGTGCAAACCCTCTTCTGTCTTTTGCCTCTGCCCAAACAATATACAAAAAGACAGACTAATAACAATAAAGAATGTTATACAAAAGAACAGAAGGTAAAACTCCTCTGGCAGGCTCTAGCACTTTCCAGCCATCACTCAATCATAGAGGAATGTGAGAAGCATCCTATGAAGCTGCTTCCCAAATGTTCTGCTTCTCTAAATGTGTTTTTCATCCCCTTAGAAGAAAAGGGAACACTTTTTCAAAACAGCAATGGTCTAAAAGAATGGCAGGGTGGGAAATTTGATCATTCACTAACTTGATGAATAGGAACTCAAAAGCATTCTATGCAAAATAAATTTAATCTACATTGGTTAGTTAGATGGAGACAGTATTGAATCTATCTTGGAACCTGAGCAGACCCAGAGTGTCCAAAAACTTTATATTCTCTTTTCTTTGCCTGAGAGGAAAGAAAGCCTGTGGAATTGAGGAGTGATTAAGAGGAAGCTCTGTGTCAGGGCCTGAACTCACTGTTATGTTCTAGATGGGGAAAGTCTCTAAAAGTAGCATGGTGCTCAGGGTCCTCGGGCCCATTCTGTTCTGGAAGAAGGCAGAAGCTGCCAGCCAAGATCTGAGCTCCCACAAGCAATGGAGGTGGGTGTGGTACCAGGGTTAATATAAATTACAGTGCCTGAGTCAAGTGAAAGGAGCCACCTTTGCATTTATTACTACTACAGGTTTACTTAAAAAAATAACATAGAGCCAGGCATTCATGATGCACACCTATGGTCCCAGCTACTCAGGAGGCTGAGGCAGGAGGATTACTTGAGCCCAGAAGTTGGAGACCAGCCTGAGCAACATAGTGAGACCCCATTTCAAAAAATATAATAATAAAAATAATGTGAACTAAGAGGATTTTTTGTATTTAAAAAAAAAAAA
>JAJEJO010002583.1:0-75110 GCA_020662805.1 Glaucomys volans
GCATTTGCAGGTAAAGGTATGATGTTGGAGACTGTCATGCTAAGTGAGATTAGCCAGTCCCAAAAATCCAAAGGCCGAATGATCTCTTTGATAAGTGAATGATGATGCATAATACAGGGTGGAAGGGAGGCAAGAATGGACAAGGATAGATTGCATAGAGGGAAGGGAGGGGTGTGGTTGGGGCGGGTGCTAAGAATAATAACAGAATGGGGCAGACATCATTGCCCTGTGTACATGTATGAATGCACAGATGGTGTGACTCTACTTTGTGTACAACCAGAGAAACAATAGTTGTACTCCATTTGTGTACAATGAATCAAAATAAATAAATTTAAAAACAAACAAACAAATACAAACACAATAAATTATGAAACAAAACAAATTGCAGAGAATAATGTACACCTCTTCCATTTTATAATTGCATGTTTATATATTCTTAATTGTATATTTCTTGCTTTCACCTGGGAATTACTTGTATTAAAATATCACCATACATGCTATAAGAAAATTTGTGATTAAAGTAAAAATATGATTAACTCATATATAAGTGGGGCACTTCAATAATGAAAGTGGCAGAATGAAAGGATTTCTTCCAGGACTGTACCTATTTCCTGCCCGAGATCATTGCTCTTGGCCACAAATCAATATTGGCTTCTTTCATTCATCAGTGATCATAAAGCTTTTCAATAATTCTAATTTTAAAGAATGATTACAGCAAGTATGTAGTCATTGATTGCTTCAAGGTTACAGCTAAAATGAGCACAAAGATAATTTTATTTTTAATGAATGAGCCTATTTGAAAAGTCAAGGATTTTCGTGCACAAAACTTTATACAATAATGTTATTTATCTGATTATGTATGAGTTCACATGCATGCATATGTGTTTATGTGTGTGTTATTTCAGTAACAAACCATACTGTTCATTTCATAGGTGGGAATTCACAATGCTTAATTGAAAATTCTGCTGAACTCAAAGAAGAAATCTTGAAATTTCTAAAACGGTTTTAAATAGGTTAGTGAGTTATGACACTATTCAAGACAGGTTCACAATTATTTTTGGTATTTCTCACAGCATGATAAAGAGTTTAATATTCTTCCCCTTTAGTGTGAGCTAGGTTGAGTGGTTCCTTTCTTTTTTTCTTTTTAATGTTTACAGACTTCATTTTGATTCATTGTACACAAATGGGATACAACTTTTCATTTCCATGGTTGTGCATGTTGTATATTCATACCATTCATGTAATCATACATGTACATAGGGTAATGATGTCTGTCTCATTCTACCACTTTTCTTACCCCTGCCCTTTCCCCCTCTCATTTCCCTCTATGTTGTCTAAATTTCCTCCATTCTTCTCTCACCCTCCACCCCCACAACCTTTCTAAGAAAAAATGTCACAGAATTGGAATGTGGCTTCTAAGACAATCTCATAAAAAAGGAGGGCTTTAGTCCTGAGTGAACTCTTGCTGCATGCTGACCGTATGTGTCTGTCTCCTGGTCTCTCTGACTTTCTCATTTATATCACTATCTCTGTCTTTCTATGAACCCAGTCACCAGGTAAATGGTTCCAGATTATCTTATCAGTAAAGTCACCTGGAGAACAAAGACCCTGAAAGATTCAAGTCATATGGAAGAGCAAAGGGACTCGAGATGACAGCCAACTACCTGAGTAAGGCTTCTTAGAAATAGGTGTGTTATGGACTGACTGTTTATGTCCTTCTTAATTTCACATGTGGGAATCCTAACACCTAATGGGGTGGCGTTAGGAGGTGGGGCCTTGGGTAGTTGACTAGGTCAGTCCTCCTGAGTGGGACTGGTACCTTTACAGAAGAAGTGATGAAGAAGTCCCCACCATGTGAGGAAAAAGCAAGAGAAGAGCAATCTATGAACCAGGAACTGACTGGGCACCAAATTTGCTGACACCATGATCTTTGTCTTTCCAGACTCTAGAACTCTGAGCAAAAAACTTTGGTATCTTATAATTTATCCAATAAAGGCATTCTGTTATTGCATTCCAAATTGGCTGTGACATACCTACTAATTAGAGTATGCAATAACTTGACTGTAACCTTGACTCATGAAAGAACATGAATTAGAATACCTTGGTGATGTTTCTTGTCTTTTAAATTTGGGTAATAAATATTTGCAATTTTAAACTGTTAAGTTTTATGGTATATTTTATCTGAAATAAAATACTACATAATCATACACAAAAGTTTAATTCAGAGAAAATACAACTGAAGTAGTGTGTAACATTAATTGATCATAAAAGTCTCCTCTAAAGTGATTTCTATTTTCCTTCTATAAACCTAGTGATATATCCAGATGAAATACCCACTGAAATCCATGTTTGGGTGTTGCAATAATCAGTGTTTGTTTGTCCAAAATGTATCTCTAAATTGATTTCATTATCTGAGACCTGAGTCAAACAAGATGCTTACAATAGTTTGACTTTGCATTCATAGGTGAGTATTTAAAAATTCCTAACACTAGGAGGCAGAAGTAATTTGCTGAACATACTAAAAATATTGCTTATATTTTTTAAAAATTTTTCTTCCTGAAAAATTGGCTTACATTTTTATATCATTGCTTTTAGGAGGATGGAAGACAATGCCAAATAAAGATAGGGAAATATTTGTTATAGTGGAAGTGCCTTGCCAAAAAGTAAGGGAATTAAATAGCATTGCAGGAAATAAAGAGAAGCAAGTGCAAAAGAGGTCGTATGTCACAATGGTCAATTTTCTTCCTGTCCCTGTGGACAAATTGACGGTGGCAGGAAAGAAAACAACAAGCAGGCAGTGTTTACTTTCTCTCTTGGGATGTTGGTAGGACCCACTATCACATGGTGTCACCGAACTCACAACTATGCAGAATATAAATAAAAATTGTATCAAAAGATTAGGTAGCTTAACCCCAGTTTAAAATAAGCCTACATTGGTAGGTATCTACCAAGCTTTGTTAAGAATTGTGATCTTTTACTTGGGACCAAAAGAGGTAATTATTTAAATATTTAACATGAATGGCAGATATGAATCACATAAGTATTACCCTAGTTATAGCATGGGATTTAGAATAGAAAGGTTCAACAGAGAATTTATGTAATGTCTTCAAGCTAATAAAATAGCCCAGATAAAAATGCAGCTTTGGAATGGTAAATTCAGAAGATGATGAGTGAGTATGTTATTATAATATTTAGAAAGAACAATCAGTAAGCAATGAGAGTAGACAGAATATGTAATTCTAGTGAAGTGGGTAGACATTAGGAATAATCCCTAAGATACTGGTTTGCATAGTGGGATAGACATGGTGCAACTTGGTGAAATAAGAAGCATCAAACAAGTTCTTGTTACAAAGGGGACATTAGGGATTTAATTTTCTAAGGTTGAGTACAGGATGGCTTTGAGATTTCCAAGAGGAGCTCTAATATGAGAAGTTTCGTCTATTGGTCTGAAGTTCAAAAAGGATGCCTGAGCTATAGTGGAGATTGAATTTAGAGTCTTATAATGTAATTAATATTGAAGTGCTCTATGTAAATGAGATTGCCTGTTGAACATGTGGACAGAAGAGAGAAAGGACTAAGAAGTGAATTTGAGCTTTCCTTGGCTGCATATAGGCCTTGAATCTACAGAGAAGACAGAAGAATCTGAGATACAAGAGGGACATAGATAAAGATGACATCATAGAAGCAAAATACATCTTTTATGTTGGGGTTTGTGTTTAACATGAATAAATGATGCCCAAAGATCAAATGACTACCTACCTCCTGTGAACACACACACACACACACACACACACACACACAAATGTCCTTTTGTTTCAGAAACATTAGTAGAATTAACATGTTTTGTCACGGTAGTATTGTAGCTATGGAAACTAGGAAGATATGGATTAAGAATCTGAAGAGTAGGAGAAATAGAATCAGTGTGTAAGGAGCTTTTTGGTAAGTCTGGTTGTTGACATGAGGTGAGATGTAGGAACACAGTGGAAGGTTTTATCTTTGAAATATAAGTGACTTAAAAGTAAATGGTAAGGATTGGTGTCAGAGAAAGAGATTAACCATTTCAGAGAGAGAAGGAGCAGGTGATTTCAGGATTTCTGAGAAGCTAGTACAAAAATCGAATTTGGGTGGAAGGGATTACATCACCCACTGAGGGGATTACAACATCCAGGGGCTTGGGCTTCCCTCTCTGAAGCAAAGCAATTAGGAAGAGAGCTGAAGTAACTGAGTTGCAAAGAAACTCTCAGAAAATGTTGCTGGCTTTTGTGAAGTTGCCTTCATAAAATCATGGTGGTTCCAATATGCCTCATTTTGTTTTCCCAGAATTAGGTCTTTTGTTTGTTGGTTGGTTTGGTTTGGTTTTCTTCAAAGCATGTTAGCTGCAAGGTAGGCGACAACAAACTTGGAGCTTTTGCAAAAATGTTACTGAAATGATAGACCACACATTTAAATGAAATAAGTAAGCAACTAAAGGTGGGAAAAGACTGACCGCTTAGAGAAAAATAGAAGTATATGTGATTTTGAAGTTTGAAATTCCAACTTCAAAAAAAAAAAGAATAAAAAAAGAATACTACAATGACCGACTATAGCAACGAGAAGAGAAATTTAACGTAAGGGTCCCTTGAAAAAAAAGGGGGGGGGTGAGTTGTGAAGCAGGTTCACTGTGTAGTGATTACCACCTTGTCTGGATCCAGTGACACATTCATACATAGCAAGATTTATGAAACGTGTTCATTACTTACACAGAGGCAGCAAAGAACAACAGAAGCCTACGATTCATTATGAGCCAGGCCCTTCAGATGCAGAAACCTGCCCAAAGTGTACTGAGCCTCAAGCACACACACCCCACTTGCACCCAAATGAAGGATCCTGAAAGACCACTTAGATTAAGTTCTAAATCTTGGGGTCACAGGAATCACTGGACTGCAGGAGCAAAGGACAACCTGTTTTTCATGAGGACTGGAAAAGAGAGCCCAGCTGTACCCTCCTGCTCCCTACTTATCTCAAGAGGTTGCAAGCACAGTAGATTGTACAGTTACTCTCTAGAACTGCAAGCAACACATTGGGAAGACTGGGCCAGTTCAAGGCTACTTGGGATAACTGTCCTGAATAGATGCTTCTGTAGCCTAATTTTAATATAGAAGGAGCTCAATAGATTTGAGGTAGTAAAGAACATAAAAGATGACGAGGATGCCCGGATCATTCTTGTTCACAGTGAGAATGACCAAAATACTGAGAAACACTAGAATGAAAAACTCCATAGACAGGAGGCAAAGTCTCAGATGAAACTGAGGAATTGATTCAGCTTTCTTCGGATTTCAGAAAGGGAGAAGAAGGGGATTAACACAGTTAAATGTACCAGTTCTTTAAGGCTTTGCTTTTGGTATCAGTTATTGCTTTGCATGCCTATTCATAAGAGGTTATATCTTAACGGTATATAATTAAAATTTTTTTAAAAAATTGTAGAAAAGAGGACATCAACTCCATTTCCTAAACAGAGATACACTGAACCATGGACGTCTTTGAATGAGTCAGAGAACTATGAAACTCAGGATGTAAAGAAAATGCTGGTACCAAGTATCATAGCATAGGAAATATCCTAATTTTATTTTACTTTTAATTTTATTTTATTAGTGCATTATAAATGTACATAAGAGTGGGATTCAATATGACATATTCATACATACATATAACATGGTTTTATACCCCAGGGCTTTCCTTTTCCATTCCCTCCTCCCTTCCCCTGTCCTACTTCCTCTGCCCACTGCTCTCCATGATATTTACTCATTTTGCTAGATAGTGGATTATAGTTACATAAAACATGGAATTCATTATGATGTATTCTGTAATGCACTTAGCACTTAGCATAATTTGGTCAGTTTAAGGGTATGCTCTAAAATTAAAATGGTAACCTCAGGAAGCACAATGAAAATTGTGGAGATTTATGAGTAGCCAGGTGTGGATGTGCAATAAAAGTTAAATAGCTCAGAAAAATATAATATGAATAAAAATATGGAAGGGATGAATACTGGTCAGTGAGAGAAAAACTGCACATTTACATGGTTGGTCTATAAAAGGTATCTGAGGACAAACACAAGAAGCATCTGGATCATCTGTTCATGAAGTAATTAGACACTTGGAGAGAAAACTATTCAGTGCCAAGAAAATAAATGCTTTCTCAAGGAACAAAGATGGTATTTTAGCAGAGTTGTATTTTAACTTACAAATTAGACCAGAGAGATGATCAGTATCAGGCCTTATAAAATATTTATTTTCTCAGAAGCCAGGTGCTCTTTAGCTTTTCAGATAAATGCCAACTTCCTATGAGATTGCTTTACCCTAACTATAACTCAACACTTCAACAAGGACATTTGCATTTTCCTGGAAAGTTTAATGTAGAAAACTTTTGTTTCAAAGGAAAAGTTAGAAATAAAGGACAAAGAAAGGGGGAAGAGAATCTAAAGTAATATTTTAGGCAATGAAGTATTCAAGAATTTCAAAATCAGGTGAGTCAAAAACAGGTAGGCAGCTAGCAGGATTGAGATAATCACTGAGGAAAAATTGGGTCAGTATGCCTTCTTTAGTAACTACTTTCCTTTCTTTGCTCTTAAGCAACATCATATAATTCTATTGTAGTTTACAAAGATATGAGGGTTTGGCATTTTTAAAAATGGTGTATTTGTGTTGTGGAAGTCAAAGTATAATGTGTAAGTAACTTCGAAACCATTATTTCAACACAAGTCATAAACTCCTCTTCATCCATTGTACATTTCCTCTTTGAAGATTTCCCTAGAATTTTCCAAACTAACTGTTTTTATAGTTGTCTGTACTTCCCTTGTTTATTTTTGAGGCTAATAAAATAAATTTTAGGATCAATATAAAACACTGGAAAAATTATAAAAGAAAAACTCCTCCATTTCCCTTTACTTTGATTTTTACTGGTCAATATTACTAAATAACAAATTTTGTTTCTAGTCCAGGATTAAATCTGAGAATTCAAAGACAAAGGAGACAGATCTTGACTTGTTACTCTGACATGACCTTTTTTTTTTTTTTTTTTTTTTGGAACCAGGGATTGCGAGGATTGAACTCAGGGGCGCTCGGCCACTGAGCCACATCCCCAGCCCTATTTTGTATTTTATTTAGTGACAGGGTCTCACTGAGTTGCTTAGCACTTTGCCCGTGCTGTGACTGGCTTTGAACACTCCATCCTCCTGCCTCAGCCTCCCGAGCTGTTGGGATTACAGGTGTGTGCCACCACGCCCGGCTAAAACATGACTCTTTTTCAACTTGGGTGTGTGTTCCCACTACCCAACTTCTCCAACTCCACTCTTACACCTGCACAAGGTGGTACTGTCTCCAAAGATTGCCAAGAGCATCCACTTGCCAGGCACAGAGGTACAAGCAAGTAATTCCAGTGACTCCAGGCAGGTGATGTTGCTCAGTGGTTGAGTGCCCCTGATTCCCAGTACCGAAAACAAACAAACAAAAATACATCCATCTGTCTCCATTTCCAACCCCAGGTTAACTTATGATACTCCAAATTAAGGAAGCAACTGCACACACTTTTTCTCTGTCTCTCCCACCATCACTTGACAATGACAGGGAAGAAGAACCATACCTCCCAAATTAAAAAGAATTAACTAATCTGAAGAAACATGCTTATTTCTCGAAGGTTCAAGATAACAGAGAAAAAAACAACAGGAAGTTGTTTTGCTATTGAAGGTGTTCCAATATGCAATTTTCAACATCTCAACTTTCTCTGAAACAAAGGTAAGCTAACAGTATCTAACCACACACACTTATTCTCTAACCAACATTTCTTACTATTGTGGTTCTCAGTCTACAATGTGAGAGAACTTCGATTTTGAGTGCCCTGGGGATAGTACATAAATACTTATTTACTAGCAGATTATACATGTTTGGGGAAATATAATTAAAAATAATGTCTCCTGCCAACCAACAAAAGCTATGAAAATGAAAGATATAATATGATGACATATTTCTATGTCTATGAAAATGAAAGATAAAACAAAACAAAACAAAAACATGACTATATAAACCTTAAGTGAAAATGTACTATATATAACAGAATATCTTGTAATCAAGCAGTTGCATGCATCTTCTTAAGACGGGCCATAGCCAGTCTTCAAGTAGAGTAACTGGCAGCACTACTTACCAGATACAGTTCATCCAAATGTCCTTGGCAATTGGGATATCCCAACCTCTGTTAATATGCTTAATCAAAGAAACATTGAAGACCTCACATCTCTATTTTAGGAGATAGTTTTGCAACTTGAAAAAGGCAGAAGAGTAAGTTCCTCTCCTCCCAAAGAAACTGGAAAATAGGAACCTTAACTCCCTGGATTTTCTATCCTAAAGAGATGGTTTCCAAGGGGTGTAAAACTGGCAAGTTTTCTATTTAGCCTTTGTAAAAGCTTACATGTATTTCAAAGAGGCAGAAATAAAATTAACAACCCCAAACTTTATTTTAGTATATATTTTCCCTGAAAACATTCAAAATCTTTACCCATTAAATAAAACAATTTTCTGAAAGTTACATTTTTTTTTATTATTTTATTTTAGTTGACAAGTAAAAATTATATGTTTATAGTATACAATGAAAGACCAAATCAAGCCATTCAACTTATGCATTACCTCACATACTTTATCATTTGTTATGATGAGAACACCTACACTCTTAGAAATTTATAAGTATACAATATATTATTATTAACTGTAGTCACCAAGATGTACTGTAGACTTCTTGAAATTATTTGTGCTAACTGGAATTTTGGGTTAATGCTCAGTATCTCTAATCAACACAGAAATGCTAATCACAACTTCTACATACCTATTAGATGGGCTAATACTTCAAAAAGACAAAGGAGATCAAGTGTTGGTGAGAATGTGAAGAATCCCTGGGGTGGGAATGGAAATTATCACATCCATTACAGAAAAAAGTATGAAAGTTTCCTCAGAAGTTCATTTTGTCTATCAAGCCCATCCTCACAGGCACACGTAGCTGCCAAAGTGGATTATGGGTGGCCTTTCATAACAGAGGCCTCTACCCCCAGCACTTCTTAGCAGTGTGCTGTGTGCAAAGTGCAGCAAGAGACAATCGTGTGCAACCTGAGATTCACTCTACAAGAATACCTTTGCACCTTCATAGCCATCCTTGGGCTTTCAACTGCAGGCCTCCTGTCTCACCACTGGAGCCCATTCCACACAATTCTACCATAGTTTACACACAGGGACATTTTCGCCACTGGAGGAATCCCTCAGTGATGTGCGAAAGCTGAAGAATAAATATTTTAAATTTCATCTTTCAGGTGGACAACATAGAGCAGCATATAACACACTAGAAAAAGAAACACTTTGAGGTCCTTCATGAGGATAATCTCTCTATTAAAATAACTTTTTAAAGGACAGGTTGCAAAGATCCATCCCCTAACATCAGAGTAACTGAAACATTACCGAAGAGTTTTGATAAAAACAAACAAAAATAAATGAATTATAGCATCAAATCATGCAACCTAAAGTTCCACCTATCTACAAAGTTTTATATAAGGAAACGTATTCAAAATAAAGTGTTGGTGGAGAGAAATGGAAAGTGAATGAGGGGAGTGGAGTTGGTTAACGGGAAAAATTGCTGTTTACACCAGGCAGTCCTTTTACCCAGGGTTTATGGTTCAGTTATTTCTTAAGCATTTTCCATTCCCACGATGTGTCTCTCTGGAGCATATAAAATTTAGGTACTCAACAAACTGTAGGTGGTGATATCTTTCTTCTCTTTTTTAAGTCATCCCTAGAGTTTCCTGAATTTTGAAATATCTGGTCCTCAAATCAGTTATCCTTTCCCTCAGAACACACTTAAATTAAATATAAAATGAAATAGAAGAATGAAATTTTTGTATTTATTATGCTTTCCTGCCATACAAATTCAGAAACTTGAAAAAAGAAGTTTGTTATCAAGCCACACTGTCTTGATTCAGAAAACTGATCACTCCCCTTCTAATTAACCTTATATTAAGGTCAGGACATTCATTGTGCCCAACACCTTAAAGATGGCTTGGCCATTATGTTTGTAAGAAATTAGATTAACTTTCTCAAGGTCATATTTTAAATCTTCCTCACCTTGTGTATTCATACTAGATTCTAAAGGTCAAAGAATTTTTTTTCATTTGTATTTATTTATTTTTGAGAAAGTGTTTCAATTTGTGAGGAAATGTTCATTTTGGCATCTGTAGCCACCACCAGAGTCATGGAATAGCAGAGCCCTTTCACTGTCCTCCTGATGACAGTCCTGCATATATTAACTGGAGAGCAGTATTTCAGCCAAAGCTCCCCAGATTAACATTTCCCTACTTCGGAGCTGTGACCTTTGGATGATGAATGTGTCACTAACACAAATATTTTACTAGCTTTTAAAAGAATTGTCTTTGTCAAAGCTTGGGAACAGGGATTGTTTTCATGCAATATCTGAAATAGATTTATAATATTAAAATATGATGAATGAGAATGGTGAAAAATAATAAATTCTAATGTGACTGAGCTTTCAATAACTTAGAAACTCACACTCATCAAAGAACCACACTGGAAAGTTTAAGTCTCATAAATCAGAGGTTTAATATCTTGTACTCAGCAGAATCACATGAGAAGCTTAAAGAACTGTAGATTATTAGATTCTGCAATCAAATATTCTACGAGTGTCATTGAGAATGTGTACATTCAACATCTTCTCTCACATGGTTCTACTGAGAAATTGGCAAGTAGTTTCATGTTGGGCCTCTGCATTTAAACTTCTCACAACTTTCCACATCCTAGTCACCACTTAATCTTGACAAGTTCCTTTAATGATAAGCATTAATTTCCATATGTATTTAATATGGGAATAAGTGAATCCAACTTAAAGGATTGAAAAGTTAATAATACACACAAAATGCACATAGCTGAACTTCGTAAACATTAGGAATAGTATTGTCATGTGTTTGCTGACAGTAAAATTAAAACAAACATGTCCTTTGAAAACATACTGTGTATGGTCCTTAAGGTTCCAAGTTGATATTTTCTAAATATTAAGTAGTTCTTTCAAAATATTTGTGTAGGTTTACATACAGGGATCACAAGAAGAACACAATGACCTTGTGACAATGTCAGTTGTCATAATATATGATGTGGCTTATGGAAACCTGTGGAGGAAAACTTGCACAGTCTAGAAAACAGGCTAAGCTGAATTTATTTGCTTTTCATAAACTGATAGTTTAAAACATACTTTTACCCATTAGTTCACTCTTTGTTTTCCTGATATGAGACAATATTTATAACTCATTACCTAAGAAATAGGGAAAAGTGAAACTTGTGCAGTGATTACCATTCCCATGTTTTCATGGCTTGCTGGGAGAGGACATTTCTGTGATCAAAATCCACATTGAATCACTGCCATTGTTTATCTGAGGCCCTGTAATTCATATTATTTGGACCATCTGAGAAGACAACTTTAATAAGAAACCCAAGGAGGGCAAAAGTCTGCAAGCTTCTTTCTAACAAAGAAAAACTTAGCAGCTGCGAAGCCCTCATTCTGCAAAGCTTTAGATCTCCTAAGCTACTAAACAACAAAGCAAAAATAGCCAGGGGCTTTCTTTTATGAAATTATATCCTGATTTGTAGAGCACAGGCCAAGATCTAGCAATGGGATAAAGCCCAGGGGCTTCAAACTTTGTAATAAACCAAAACCTTCAGAGGAGAAGTAGAATAGAGGTAGGGTTATCTTCTTATCTAATGTTGATTAAAAATAAATGTTTCTAATGTTTCCTCTCATGTGGAAAGTATATTACATAAATAAACTTTTGATGTGTATTTAAAGTAAATCATTTAATGCATAAAGTGTCATATCATCTGATAATCTTGAGAAAGTTTAGTCCATAAGGCTACATGTCTTAGCAAGCAAGAGTGGTTTGAACAGTTCCCAGAGTTATGGGAATTAGTTACCAGTAACAAAGATTTACGGAAACAGAACTGATGACTGTCTTAGGCCCAATGTAAGTCCTGTGCTGTGTCATGAACAAAGCAACATTATCCTTGGGTGCATGACTACAGTTCCTGAGGGGTGGATTCTGAGAGCCCTGTGGAGGAACTGCAGGGTGGTGACCTGGTGGAGAAGCTGGCAAAGGTAAGCAAGCTTTCCTAAAGTGCTACCTGACATGGATAGTGGGTACCACATGGAAAACTCCACCAGCAAAACTTCAGGATGGGAGCATTCTCACAAACATCCAGTTTCTAGATAGAGGCCACTGCAAAATATGTTTCTTTTACCCAAACTTTTACACACACCCAACCAGAAGAGGCTGTTGGAGACCTCTGAATGTCGGTGGCACGTTTGAGAGTCCAGGAACTCAAGTTGGTACATGTTTACCATATTTTAGGTATTAGATGAGTCACAAAGCCACAGACTTTTGAGTTATCATTGGAAAGATTATAGTGTTAGCATAGCCATCTATGCAGCTGAGAGCAGGATACACTCATCTGTGAAGATTCCTTATTAAAGGTGAAGCTATGGTGCTAGTGGGAAAACCAGTGGCAAGTAATTGCTATCAAGGAAGCAGCATGGCACAGAACCTCAGGTTCCTAGGTAAAATTTTTGCTTAAGAATAAATGACATAATATATTTCAGGTACTTAGTCCATTGACTGGCCCAGTATAACCACTGTGGAAATGTTGACTATTAATATGAATTTGAGATTCAGAGGTAGATTCTAAGGTGGAGGATATCTAGTGTTGTTATGAGGGAGGATAAAGTGCCCTAGCAAAACAGACCATTTTGGTCCAGGAGTGTGGCACACACCTATAATTCCAGTGGCTGTGGAAGCTGAGGGAGGTGGATGGCAATTTTACGTCAGCCTCAGCAATTTAGTGAGCCTCTAAGCAACCTAGCAAGACCCTGTCTCAAAAATAGATAAATAAAAAAGGTCTTGGGATGTAACTCAATGGTAAAGCACCCCTAGTTTCAATCCCTAATATGTATATGTGGGTGTGTGTGTGGGGGTGTGTGTGTATGTGTGTGTATATATGTGTGTGTGTGTGTGTGTGTGTGTGTGTATATCCCATTATGGGCAGAATATTCCTCTTTGAATTTATTATTGACACTCATTTGGATATCCAGAACCACAACTTCAATTTCAGAGATTCACTCATGTTAACTGAGCCCTTTGTTGAAGGCAGCATTTTAATGAGGAAAACTGGATAAAGAAAGGCCAGGCCTCAGGAATCAAGTTATCACTCTTGCTGGGCAGTCAACACTTGCCAATATCTGTCAGAGGGACCTTTTTACAGAGTGCAAGTACAAAGCAGATTCATTTACCATTCATGCAATTTTTAAAGCCTGCTCATGTGTATTTATCAATTAAACATGAAGTCATTTCAATCTACAGGAATTTACTAAAAACTGGATCATAAGCTCTTAATGTCCAAAGTGAATCCTCACACTTTTCCATAATTAATTTAGATAGTCTTTCAATTGAATTGAATGGACACCATTAGTGCTTCCCTGTAGCATTCTCCAGTCTTATCCTCATCTCTTCCTATGTGCGGTAACTGCTCTCCAAACATGTCATTTACCATCTCCATAATTTGCCTTTTACACTTGGCTACATATCATTATATCTAAAATTGATATCTTTGCTTTTAATTTTCTTGACATTTATAGAAAAGATTTTTAGTATCCTGCATCAAAGAGGAACCCCAATGATTCTTGCCTGCTCAAACTTTGCCCTTGAATGGTATCTTGCATTACTGAATCAGAGCAGGTCCACATGATTAGCAGACATCAAAATAACGGTGTGTGATTTCCCTGATTATAAAGGCACTGAAGTTTGTACTTTGGTGTCCTGATCTTTCCTTTTTGGTGAACTGCTGTTATGCCCTGATGACACAAAAATAGCCATTTGGAGAAGATCACATGAGGAGAAACTGAGGCCTCCATCAGCAAAAATACCACCTTGCCAGCCTGTGTGTGAGTCACCTTGACAGAAGGTCCATCTTTTAAATTTAATAGAACATGGTACTTAAGCAACACCTGACTGCAATCTTATTCAGACCTGGATCCAGGTCTTAGCTGTGAAGTGTCATCCCCATGTCTTTCTGACCTGCAGAAACTGTGAGAAATAATCAAAGCAGATTGTTATTTTAAGTTAGTAAATTTTGGAGTAATTTGTTATAAAATAGAATAGATCATATTGCATATGTCCTACACTAAATTGATTTTTTTCACTTAATATTTTCTCTCTTTTAGGTATATTTTGTTTGATACATGAGCTCTATATAATCACTTTTAACTGTTTTAGTGTATTAGTCCCCTTTTTTCCTGCTGTGACTAAAAGATCTGACCTGAACAATTTTAAAGTAGGAAGAGTTTATTTGAGGGCTTAAGGTTTCAGAGGTCTTAGTCCATAGAAGGCTGACGCCATTCCTGGGGGCTCCAGGTGAGGCTGAACATCATGGTGGGAGAATATGGCGGCGGGAACCTGCTCACATCATGGTGATCAGGAAGCAGAGAGAGGGAAACTCCACACTCCAGGTAAAATATACATACCCCATAGCCACACACCCAATTAACCACTTTCTCCCACCACATCCCACTTGCCTCTAATTACCACTTAGTTAATCCCATCAAGGTAAAATTCACTGATGAGGGTAAGGCCCTGACAACCCAATCATTTCTTCTCTGAACTTTCTTGCATTGTCTCACAGGTAAGCTTTTGGGGTACACCTCATATCCAAACCATAACAACACCATAATTTATTTATGCATTATTTTTAAGTACAGAGGAGCAAGAGTTCCTTTTGTTTTCACTGTCAGAGTATATGCCCCATAAAACTCTAGAAATCTCTTTCTGTAGCAAATGCTCAGGATTTGTATGTAAATTATTAAGTTACTTGTGGAAATTGTGGAACAGCAGGTTATGTGCCTTGAAATTGATATTTCCAAGGTACTCTCCAAAATAAAATCTCCATAACAAATGGATAATGTTTGCATACATACATACTCCCACTAATGATTGGAGATATTAGACTAGTTTTTTCTAGGCTGATATTCTTTTCATTGTTCTCTAACATATGTGATTTTATTGGTAATTCATAAGTTTAAATTTTCTGATTTATGATAGTAAATTTCCCTTAAAATTTCTAAACAGTATTCTACCTCTCATTATTTCAAAGGGAAAAATGTAAGTCTTTGTCATGGCGACAACACTAATCACATCCCTAATGCAACCACACATTGAATTCAGCATCCTTTGGCATTGTGAAACATTACAAACCGGTGTCCTGGTTATCTAGGGGTTTCTTTGAATGCAGCATCTCTGACAAAGGTGTCTTTTGTCAGCATATGATGAGTTTTTCCAATATCTGCGTATATCTCAACATTCTACCAGGAGTGACAGAAGCTTGGTATCATTTGATGAACTCAAGATAGTCTAAGGAACAAAAGCTAAAACTAGGAAGGTTTTTTTTTCACACTTCAATTCCCATGCAATTTCAAGGAAACTGATAAAATGTAAAGGTGCTAGAATGGTCTGAGTGCTATAAATTTCTTAAACAATAATTGCTATAAGTTTCTTAAACAATATTAACTCCCACTTAAAAAACAAAAAACAGCCTATCATGGGGGACAAACTGCTGGAGATAAGGGTGACAATGGAGAAAGGAAATTTCAGATGAAAGTGTGGAAAGAGAAGTGTGCTGCCACAAATCCCTAATGTCACTGGGCTAGGGAAAGTGTTGGGATCAGCTGTCTGTGGCTTAATGTCTCATAAAATAAATTTGAAACAAAAATCAGTAAGCTACATATGTAGGAAAATGTGCAAAGCTAAAATCTACAGCAAACTATGGTAACGTAAGGATGGAGGATGTAGCTCTGTGGGAAAATATGTGCTTAGCATTGCAAGGCCCTAGGTTCATCCCAGTACCACATAAAAACAAGGAAACAGTGGAAATGTAATAACTATTTTATTTGTGCACCTGAGAGTAAAACAGCAACTTCCATAAAATAGAGACTACTGGAAATGAAAAGAAAAATGAAGCATACTGCTTCAGTTCAAGGTCGATAAAATGTTCAGAAATTAATAATGACAATTACAAAGTTAGATCATAATAGTGTTCTATCAAATTGCATTCTCCAATACAAACTATTTTTATGCATTTAATTCACTAACAAAAATTTGCATGAAATATTCTCAGAAAATTGTAAATAAGCGGTATAATTTGAAAATTGTATTGTTTATGGAGAATATAAATATTTAAAATACATACTGCCTCAAATATCTTGTTAAGAAGCATATATGAATTCACTATTCTTAGATAACTAAAACCAGGCAATATCTACCAGGAAAACAAAAAAGATTGCTTTGAGTTTCAAATATTTATAAGCCCTTGAGATTTCTCTTCTAAAACATTGCTTGTTTATACTAGTTCCCACCTTTCTATATTTCTTTTAAGTTTTAGACGATTGTTATATATTAGTGTAGATTCTAGTTAGTCTTGGAATTGACTAACTAGAACTGTTAGTCAACTGCTGTGATGAAAGAAAAAAATAGGAATAAATTAACAGGTTCCTGTCCGATTCGTGATGCACATTGACTGTGAGGCAGCTAGACCTATGCTTTCCAGACTCTGCACTTAGGGACCCAAGTGCTCCAGCCACTGCTCTCTGCTTTAGGACACTGGAAGTCTGCAGGGGCAGGGACAGGAGGGAGTACACAGAGGACTGACCTATAAAACTCTGACCCAGAAACGACATTCTGCATATGTCACTTTGATACACAATTCATTGATCAAAGCACGTTAAGCATCATACAATTTTAAGATAGAAAAAGAAAGCCCATCCTACTATGTGTCTGGCAGGAAAAAGGGAAGTGTTAACTAAATAGAACAGAAAAAAAATGTGACAAGCATTTAAAAAATGCTTCCTCCCTGTCACTTGCTATTATTTATTTATTCATTTGTTCATACATTTATTGGTACTGAGACAAACAACCTTGGTCTCTGATGTTGGGGAACTCTCACAAATGTACTTATTATTACTTTCAGATTTTCTTTGTATATTGATTTCTCTCTTGGTTAAGCTACTATTATTAGTTTTTATTATGTTTTCTCTAACAGAATATAAGGAATAGAGATGTATTTCTTAAACATTATCAGAATAAAGATGCAGATTACCACGACTGAATGACATTAAGAATGTTAATAAATATCAGAAAAATCATCACAAAACTGGAGTAATGATTTCCAAAGAGATTGTGATCATTCAATCAATAAAGCTAAAACAGTCAAACTATAATTTAAGAGAATGATGAAGATATTCTCAGTCATAAAATTGTTAAGACATAAAAGTCTTCACTAAATGAATTTTAGGTAATTCAGTCATAGAGAAAAAATAAGAATATCATGTGAAAAAAGAAGCAACAAGGATTGGAAAATATCAATGAAATATTTGGTGATTCTGAAAATCACCCTAAAATTAAAAGATTCTATATGTTATAATTTTTAGAACATGTACAATGGAAATTCTAGACAATTCAAACAGATTGAGTGGTAATAAGCGACATTGTTTTTGAGAAGAATAACAGATTTTTCAGGAAAATTGTATAATAGTGTATGCAAATTAAACTTGTGAATGAAAAGATGGATATGAACCTTTAGAGATTATAAGATTGGAAAAAATTTCAGGTAAATTAAATGTGGACATGTGAAAAGTTGAACTTTATAAGCATTTTAATGACATAGTAGAATGCCTATCCAATCAATTGGAAGGTATTTATTTAAAACTACTCAAGAAAGCACTAACCAGAAGGTTTAAGTAATTTAACATTATCATGAAAATCTTTCATCTATAAACCATCACAAACTGCTAAAAAGAAACCAGAGTGATCTCATTCCATCCAAATATTGTTTTCTTATAATAACAAAAAACAGAGAAAATTCTGAGGTTAACCAACTTTCAAGATAAAAACTTAACCTGCAATACTTTTATAGATGCTGGCAAAAAACATAAAACCTTTGTGACAGTATCTAAGAAACTTTATTACTTGCCCAATAACAGGCAATCTGAGTCTCATGTTCAGATTTATACCCCTTACCCCTCCCTCCCGCCCCCCTCCCCAAACCTCATGTGTGGCAAAGCACACAGTCCTGTTGATGCTGTGAACACAGTGGGTTTGTGTCACAGCTAAGCAGTGCTGTACTTGACAAATCTGGCCAACTTTTGTCCCAGAGTCATCATTATCTTTACTATCCTATCAGAAAACAAATGTGTCCACCTCCCAAGAAAGAGACTGTGTCTCTACCTTCCATAGGAATTTTCTGTACATTCTTCAGAAGATTTTCTGGAACAAATGCTGATTCAAAACACCTGAAAATGCCAAGGAGAATTGTCTCCCAGGAATGAAATTATTCTTTTCTTCTGAGGTTTCTATCACATATTGTTATGACTTGGATCTGGGATGGTCACCCAAAACTCATGTGCTGAAAGCATGGTCCCCAATGCAGCAAGATTCAGAAGTAGGGCTTGTAGGCAGTGATTGGATCATTGGGCTCCACTGATAGCTGGGTAGACTTTTGAATTCTGGGGACTCAATGGAGGAAGTATGTCATCGGAAGTGTGCCCTAGAATAGTTTTCTTCTCCCTGCCTGCTTCCTTTCTGTTTCTCTCTCATTTTCTTTCTGTCTTTCTCCCTCTCTTCCTCCCCCTTCTTCCTAGCTGCCGTGAGCTGAAAAGCTTTCCTCCACATGCCTCTCTACCATGGTATCCAGCCTCACTTCATGCCCAGAGCAATGGAACTTGCTGACCATGGACAGAGACCTCTGAAGTTGTGAACCAAAATAAACATTTCCTCTTCTAAGTTGTTTTTGTCAGCTATCGCATCCACTGAGATGAAAAGTTGATAACATACATTTTAGAATTTCCTTGTCTTTATATCTGTAGCTTTCATCTCTGTTTGCTTTTGGAGATATTCTGTCCTTTCTATTTTTGTCTTTTCACTAGTTCATTTGTTATTGCATATAAGAAAGAATATGTCTAATGTGCTAGATAATTATAGTCTGTTTAAATTTATCTTTGAAGTTAAATTTAAATTTTTGTGCTTTTTTATATCATCGGGGCTTGTATTTCATATTTTTTGTTTTCATAGTAATGAATGTGTATCTTTTTCTTCAACGTTGCAAATATTCATGATGTTAAATATCATTCCATTTCATAAAATAAGAGCAACTTGTATAAAACCACAATCCTCTTATTTGAATAGCATATTTTCATGTGGAAGAATTTGCAGTACAGGCTCATGGGAGGTAGGATGTTTTGTGTGTGTGTGTGTGTGTTTTCCTTTTCAGTCCATTTTTATCTTTATGTTTTCAATTATTTGAAGTTTACCCATGATAAAATGTACTCAGCTGAGAAGATTATAAGTTCAGACCACATATTTCCAATATATTTCAGTTCTTCCCCCTGGTAGTGTTAGAGATAAATTTACTGAGTCAGCACTTGGTACAACTTAATTCTTTATTTATATTTATATTTATATTTATATTATTTATATATGTATATAAAATGAGAATATATTACACATACACACACAACATCCTACCCCCAATGAAATTGCACTGCAAATTCTTCCACATGAAAATATGCTATTCAAAATCATCAAGAGGATTGTGATTTTATACAAGTTGAACTTACTTTATGAAATGGTATGATTTTTAACATCATGAATATTTGAAACATTGAAGTAAAAGATATACATTCATTGCTATTAAAACAAAAATTATTAAATATAAGCCCCTATAAGAAAGAATATCTAAGAATAAGAAAGTTATTGACTATGGTTCTTTTTTTTTATTATTTACTTATTGATTCATTGAACACAAATGGAGTACAGCTATTGTTTCACTGGTTGTACACAAAGTAGAGTCACACCATCTGTGCATTCATGCATGTACACAGGGCAATGGTATCTGTCACACTTTCTGTTATTATTTTTACCCCCCCACCCCAACCTCACCCCTCCCTTCCCTCTATGCTATCTATCCTTCCTCCCTTCTTGCCACCCTTCCTCCCCACATTATGCATCATCATTCATTTATCAGAGAGACCATTCGGCCTTTGGATTTTTGGGATTGGCTGATCTCACTTAGCATAACAGTCTCCAACATCATCCATTTACCTACAAATGCCATAATTTTATTCTTCTTTATGGCTGAGTAATATTCCATTGTGTATATATACCACAGTTTCTTTATCCATTCATCTACTGAAGGGCATCTAGGTTGATTCCATAATCTAGCTATTGTGAATTGAGCAGCTATGAACATTGATGTGGCTGCATCACTGTAGCAAGGTTCTTGACTCAGTTTTTTATACCCTTAGCAGTTCTCTTCTACTCACTCCTCCTTTCAGTGGAAGGAACTCAATGCCAAACTTTAATTCTAAGTAATGACCTTGTTTGAAAAATGCAACTGCCCTGGAGCTCTTTTTAGTCCTTGTTTCATAATATCACGTGCCCTAACCTAATGAGCTCTACAGCTGAGCTGGGGATGGAAGTCCTCCCAACTCCCCTGTATGTTCCTTTTTTTTCCAAAGAGTTTTCTAATTCTTAAATTTTTTCTAAGTAATCGTGATTTTCCTGATTTTACTTTTTCCTGAAGTTACCCTGTATTTGGACCAGAAGTTCTTAATCTGATTGCACTCAAACATCTCTATAGAAAGACATTGGTCCTTTTATATTTATTTGAGGTCTGCTAAACTTAGGTATATTTGTCACTCAAACCCATGCCAAACTTTAGACATTTAGTTATAGGTAAATAAAGTAAGCAGGACATTAATTGACAGAGACTCCTTAGAGTTTTTTTTTCCATCTCAATCCCCTTTTTCTGATTCCAAATTTATTCATTTAAGGCTAATCCTTTTCTAAACCTTCATGTGGCATCAAAGCTTTTCAATATTTTCAGAGAAATGTATATTTCAATTAAACGTTTAATATTATTTTATTGGTAGAATTAAGGGAAACATGGAATAAACAGTTGACTTGTTCAGTTGTACTTAACTACTAAAGCAAAGTATGCAAGAAAATGGTATTTGTTAAAAATACACATTAAATTCTTCAAGCAGCAAACAAATTTTCACATTTTTTAAATTTGTAGTAGTATGGATTATACATTTGAACTATTTTTTTTCTGTTCTATCACTTAACAATTTATTTAAAAAATTAAACTCAGGTTAGTAATTTCAGTCTTCATTTAGCTATCCCAGCACCATAAAAACTAATATAAAGGAATCATTCCATTATTTCAATAAACCTGTCAATATTGTGAAAATAACATTTTAACCCTCCATTGTTATCAGAGAAAAATATTTCTCCAAAATTCAGCACTATTATAATGAACAAGTAATGAAACGTAAGATTTTAATTCAAAAGTATAAAATATGAACTTCTATTGAAGGCCATTTGGAAAACTTTCTATGTTGATTCAGAGTTTAAAACAAAATAGAGATTATAAAAACAAAGCAAACTCCTTCAGTTTCTTCTCTAAATTTTACCATTGTCTTCCTCCTTCCCTCCATCTAGTCTCTTTCCATTCTCTACTCGTTCCATTATTTTTGCAATTTTTAATTAAGTACCCCTCCCTCGCATCACACACCATCTCTATTCATCACCTACTAATGTAAAATTCAAGGCAACTACTGTCAGTCTGTTAGAAAATTAACCTTCAAATAAATAATTGAAGCGTAATGTGAATATTGTTTTACTTAAGTTTTCATACTATATGTTTTAACTATAAGCTTTCTTTCGAGTAGGAAGATCTGTGCTGTCACTTTTGTAAAATTTAATTATGTAACATTATTTGTAGGAATGGATGAAGCATTTTTCATACTGTGTGCATTGCTTATTAAACTGGAAGCAAAGCATGCTTCCCCCTTAAATTTCTTGCATCTTTTATGGATAAAACATATTAGGCTGAATCTACATCTTTATTATATGCAACATATAATGCACAAATAAAATTCTGCTACTGTAGATAATAATTGTGTCAAGGCCATTTTCTCTTATTTTATAATGGAATGCCAACTTCCTCTGAAAAGGCAAATTCTGTATTTTAAAGGTTAAAAAGGATTACATTTAAATAGAATTATAGAAGGTTAAATCTAGAATAGAGAATATGTGCAATAGAAGACTCATCTCTGGCCCTATTTAATTGTACTTAAAGAAAAACGGGGCACATTAGCAGTGACTTTAAAGTTCTTAATTGCTGTACCATTTCAAGTTAAAAATTCGTATAGGACTGCTTCATGAAAATATTTCTAAAACGCATACTGATAATGAAATTCTCAGATATTAGAAGTATAAATGAAACAATAATATGGGGGAAACAGGCATGGAAAATGACAAATAACAAATGCAGGGTTATACAATGCTGGGAACTTTTTTATTTCAAGTGGGGCTAGGTACTGGTGAACCTAACAGAAATTGAAAATACTCTGAGTTAAAATTGCATTTAATAGACCTACTGAACATCATAGCTCAGCCACACAGTGTGTTGTGGATTATGGGTTATTTGCTCTCATGATTGCATGGTTGACTAGGAACTGTGTCTCCTGCTGTTGCCCACATCACAAGAGATGCAGTACAAGTACACCAAATGTCACTAGCCTGGGAGAAGATCAATATTCAAAATTTAAAATAGGACTTCTACTAAATGCCTAGAACTTTTACACCATTGTAAAGTTTAAAAATCCAAGATGAACCCCTCTAAATTGGAAACCACCCCCAGTAACTAAACAATGACATGTGTACATGGTAATACATAAATACATATTTCCTAGTCTGCAGACAAGCCTAAGGTTACAATAAAGAAGGATTCAAATTTGACTTTTTTTCCCACTTATCTAATTGGAAAACTTATCTTCTACCTCTATTAAAGTGATTTATAAGGAGGTTCATATCTATTTACTGAACATTAGACAAAGAACTACAGTGCTTGCCAAATTCTAATATTGATAAGGAGTCAAAAAGAATCTGAGTAAAATCAATTTGTTATCTTTTAAATTAATCATTTAAATACTGAACAATCCACTAATCATGCTGTTTTACATTGTATAATTCTCTTATTTCTAAGATATGGCATTTCATAAAATTTAAATTATTCCTTTATACATTAATAAAAAATAGTAATTATTGGCTAACATCTGCTTTTCATGTGGGTCAAGGAGCAGAAATATATTACTAAACACATAATTGCTATGAAATATGATGGGTGTTAAAATTGACTGGCCTCAGGGGATCATAGAAGAAACCCCTAATTACATTAGGAGCATAGAAAGACCTCCTTAGGAAAACAAACTTTAATCTCAATTATAAAGTATGAAGAGTTCAGACTAAAGAGATAAGGGGTTTGGTGAAACTTAAAATGATACTATTACATTCACTGTTAAAAATGGATACCGAAACTAGAAAATATCCTTTCCGTAAACAAATATATGTGAGAAAGAAATTCAGCTAAAACAGAGGTCCAGAAGAATATGATTTAAAGTATATATTCCTCATAATTCAGAATTTATTTAGAATAAATTCATTAATCTTATATCACTAATATCCAAGAATCTGTGTGTACTACATACCATTGCAAGATAGCATAGCAGTTCTATTCTTATAGTAAATTATCTCCTGTTATGTTTCTATTTCCTCCCTAGGGGCCATAAGTATGGCACAATATGCATTCATCTATTCAAACAGATATTTGTATATATATATTCCTGCTTGTGTGAATATGTTATAAATAGGAAAACTTACTTGTTTATTTCCTCACTGTCTATTTTCTAAATTATTTAACGGGTGTCAAATATTTCTTACCTAAAATATATTAGCTGGACCTAATTTGCCATTTTTTTCTTTATATGTATAAAAGAGTTAAACATTGTAAGATTTAAGGCACAGAAATGCTAATTTCTATTGCTTCTGTTTTCTAAACGTGCAATATCACGTGACTATGAACAAAACAATAAGATTATTTACAAGTATCTGTCAGCCCCCAGCAAATGATAAAGTGTAAACAAACAGAAAATGGATGCAGGTTATGACACAACTCACCATCAATTCCCAGGAAACAAATACCATAGAACCTAGTTTTGCATTCACTTGAATCTACAACTGCTAAAGGTAAAGTTACTCTGACAATAGCAAGGATAGATTTAGAAAAGGAGAATAAAGTTTGTCAAAACGTTTTTCTATGAATGATGGAAAAAAAATCAAGTCATTCATTTTACTCGCAGAAAATATCACCATGTCTGCTGTTACAGAAGACCATAAACCTTAGGAAATGAGAGTACATGCAAATAAAGAGTACTATTTGAATAAAAGAATGGCATGTTGTTAATTTTTTTATTTTTATTTTTATTGTTCATGTGGTACTTCCCCAGTGCAGGATGCATTAACTCTTTAAAACTCTAGGGAACCATCTAATAGACTGAAGATCTTAATTTAATAGGACCCTGGGAACTTGAAAAGCAGCTTACACTGTGGGAGAATCTGTCTTATTAAGTTCAGTGATGCAGCACCCAAAGGTATTGAATTTTAAATGGATTCACAAACCTATTAAATCATCCTTGCTGTCAAGTGAGATATAATTTGTGAAAAATTTATTACCCATGATTATCATGTATTAAACATAAGGTTTAATATCTAAGCAAATGTTACACTCCTAGTTGGATAAACAGTCTAGATTGTAAGGAGTCGTTAATGCAATTTGACATTAAGCAGAGTTTGTATTTCTAATGAACATGGTTTCATTCTTTGATAGCTAGTTCATCCCAATTCTTGTCATTCAGAGTGCTAAATTCATCTGTAATCATGTCACATATATCCTGTGCTTTCACTTCTAAATCCACTTATTCATCTCTTTTAGAACGCCCATATATCTCCTTCACTAGATTCAATGTTCTCAGCGCATTTTGGAGGTGAAGAAAGGCAACACTGACATAAAGGGTCCATGGCCACAAAATACACCAGGTGTCTCTAAAACCAGCCTTGTGGTTCATGGCTGCCTTTCACTAATAGAGTACAACTCAGTGAAACATTCTTGTTTTTAACTTTTGTCCTGACCAGATGGGCTTTCCCATATACGAAATATGATATTATCTATAGCTTTGTTCATTTTTGTGCACGGCAAAAAAATCAAAATTTATGCAAACATAACCTTATAATTGTGGCCTTATCATCAACTGTACATCTTGTAGTAATTATGAAGCGCTTTTTCCATTGAAATCTGTGATTATTGATACAAAGTAGATAAACATTTATTCTCCAGTAATTTAAATGACCATGTAATTCATATCTTGGCTTTTGCAATCATATATCAGAAATGCATGTCCATATTTCCAATACTAAATGATAAAATTCCTGGAAAACTTTTCATTTTATTTCCAATTTATAATTATGAACAATCTCCATGTGATTATTTAAAATTTTTAAAACAGTTCCAACAATTTCTTAAATGTTTGACTCTATTTGTAAAATTTATTATGAGACAAGTATCAAACTGTTTGGGGGAAAATAACTCTCATCAGTTTATAAATGATAAGTTCTCATCATGCATTTTCATGATAAATCACACATAGTAAATATGTAAACAATTAAGTTTTAAAAAGTACACACATTTAATTTCTAAAAAAAATTCTTTTCATTCTGCCCTTTATTTTAAAGCTAAATAAATATTACATTTATTCACCAATTATAACAACATTCAATATGTACTATAAGTTCTTCTATGTGTACCAGGAACAGGGTATGAAAGAAAATAAATTAAAGATGAATATTTTGGATAGAGTAACTGGAAGAATGTGGCATCCATTCACTGATTCAAGAAGAAAAAAAAAGAGCAAGGAATAAGTTTAAGATAAAGTGGATTAATGGAAATATCAATATGCAGTTGGGTATATAAAAAGGGTTATATGTGAGAATGATCTATTTATTAATTCATTGACCATAAAATAACAATTTCACATTCACCTCAGGTTAAGTTTTTATTTTCTTTGACAAACCTAGCAAAAAAGAGATTATTCATTGTTTCCATGTCAGATAACCTCTCAGCCTACTTTTTATTATCTATTATCTATATTCAATGTAAGCCAGAAGCAGCTCACAATGGTTTCTGGGGGAAAAAAACACACATTTTGCCACCAGTGGGGTTAGGGAGCTTATATGAACATATGTGGAGTCTACATGAACGAAGCAGGCAATGATGAAAGTGTATGTATGGGAAAAACCTATGTTTAGGGATGATTCAGCAGATTTGGCCACACAGTGGTCCTCGTTTTGCAGTTTTGATTTCCCTGGTTTCAGTTGTTGCTGGTCAACAGGAATCTGAAAACATTACATTACATTAAATTTTCAGAAATCATTCACAACTTTTAATTCTGCATCATTCTTAGTGTGGTTTAATCTCATGCCATCCCACTCAAGATGTGAATTTTTCCCAATTCCATGTCACAATGCCTGTCATTGCTGAATATGTGAATTAAACTTTATTTAAAGGTAAACATGTGTTGGGAGAAAGCATAGTATATTGAGATCTCAGTACTATCTGCAGTTTCAGGATCCACTGGGATCTTGGGATGTATTCTCTGCAGATAGGGCATATGACAGAATAAAAGCCTCTCAAATATTTAGTGGAAGACTCCAAATTCTGTGTTATCCAATAGCCCACTTAGTCAAATTAAGTGTTCATTTTCAATATTGAATAAAATGAAAGTGGAAAATCAATGGAAGAAACTGCACATAAAACTAAACAGACATATTGCTGGTGAGTTTTTATAAAAATCACAGGCTACCACTCAATAAGAATTTAATTAAACCTTTATTACTCATCCAGTATGTATAACAATATCCACCAAAAACCATGGTGACTTCTATGTACCAGGGGCCTTTATTTATGGAGGAAGAATATATTTCCCAGTGTCTGAAGATATCCTGCTAAGAAGGGGCAGGATGCATAACTATCCCATTCTAACATAATCAATATCACTGTTCAGGACTGGCTCTTCATGGAACCATGGTGTCTGGCAGACTTTAGGATCTCAGACTATTTCCATGATGTAGAATAATGATTATTAATTATAATTAAGCACCAACTTGGTAAATGTTAACTTTCTATTTCAAAATAATCGAGGCTTCCAGTAAATACTAGTTGCTGTAACACAATGTAGATGACACCAAGGTCATCAAACTAGCACAACTGCTGTGAAGATGCTCACCTGGGGTTTGCTGCTCGTTCCCATCCTCACCTTCACAATAAAGCAAACATAATGGCAATGGAAAAGACCCCGAGAAATGGAAAGCTCTCAGTGACCTCTATTAACAATTAGATATGTTACTATCTTGTGTAATTACTACCTATATTTAAAACTACATTTACTATACCTGAACATTATTTTACTGGCAATCTTCATAACCACACATATTTCAAGCTACTTTGAAAGCCAGACACAAAGAAACTGCTGTGCGTATGTTGGTTCGTTGTTTTCTTTTTAATCAATAGATATTTCTAACTGATATTTCTCTCTTGGCATAGGTTAAAATAAATGGAGTAAACTACACCAAAAACTCCACTTGAAATAATGTTATTATAGTCTAAAAATTATACTATAAAAATCAACACTAAGTTATCCTTCCAGTTTATGTTCTTACCTAATGCATGCTATTTATTTTAGAGTTCATAACCACTTTCTACAGCATATATTAAAAAGAACTAAATCTAATATAATGATATTCTAATGTGATCATTTCACAAATGCTAGTGATATATGGTATGTTTTTCATTAGATTTTCTACTGCATATTTAAAATTACAATTTGCCTAGTTAAGAACAATGGATTAGGTGTCATGAACAATCATCTGAAATCCAGGAGAACTTTAATACAAGGAGCCATTTGTTTGGTAATAACAATCCATTCAGTTCTTCTGTTTAGCATATAAATTAAATAACATGGATCAAACTGATTACTATAAATTGATTGGCTCTTTGACTCCTAATAGTACTGTGTTAGGTTAACACTGACATCTGTTATAAACAATATCTCATCATAAAATTCATATATTCATTCAAAATCATTTTGTTGAGTTTACATGTAAACACATATTTAGTTTTTTAAATATTCTGCAATAATATTTATCATATTGTTAAAAGGAAAAAGCAAAAGTGAAATGCCTTCTAAGAGAGTCATATAAAGATATCCGTTAAATGCTAATATGCTTTCACATGGTTTTAATTTAATTGAAAGCATTTTATAATGTATATTCTTAATACAAATCTTAAAATCTTAAGAAGTAGAACTTCAGTTAACCACATAAATATGAATTTTATTAATTACATGATCTGGTTGTTAATATTTTGCCAATTATCTATTATGTTTTATTGTTTTAGTTTTAAATATTTTCATCAAATAGGCATTAAGGAAAAATCTATTTTATATTCAATGCATTATAAACTAAAAGTGATGATTATATATACCACTGTGATCTAAATTTTGATTAAAAACTTAGGGGTTATTGAATATTTTAATAAACTCATCATGTTGACTGTTCAGGTAATTTGTAAATAATTATTTTTAAAAGTGTAATTTCTAAAATCTCTCCTGTTTGTTCAGCCCCTCTAATTCTTCTGACCATCCTCCTTAAGAAAATCATTCCTATTCTGCCACAATTAATGATTCAGTGCTGAAATAATAATACATTTCTACCTTCTTAAAACAGTTTCATAGGGATTATAATTTTATTTAAAGGAAATAAAAAACTGCAGTTCTTACTTGGCATTACATTGTGAGTTATACAAGTCAGCTAAATGAACTGATGAAGATCCTGAACTGGAATGGGTTACACTGATTATCCACAAGTTGTATTTTAAGATTGTGAGATATTGACATAGTAGAGGTCTGAAGAGTTCATATGAATGCACCTTTGGACATTTTATAAATATTTAAAGAATATTTTACTTGTGTAAGTCTTCCCACTTAGTGCAGGGAATACCAAAACATTAAAAGACAAAACTTCAAACATCACTGATTCTAGCTTTGGAGTCAAAAGTAAGTAAATAATATTATGACATAAAACTGCTGTAATAGAAGAAGCACAAACCATGGAGAGGAATTTCAAAATCTTCCAATTAATGTGAAAAAATATACAGATAATATAGGACTTATCTATAAATAATAAAATCATTGCACAGACAATATAATACTTACAGTAGAATCTTATTTATTGATTAATGGGTACCTGGTCTAAATGACAGCTCACTTTGCAGTCCAAACTCTGGTAAGAAAAGATAAGGTTCAACTCATCAGTCCCGTTAGAGAAGAAAACAAGAAAGCACTTTGCAAATTGACTTTGCTGTGGATGGATGGAGTGTTGAATTGTTGTGGGAGTTTGGAGGCATGTGCCTCTGTGGAACTGCAAAGATCCCACATCATGAAGGTTTCTTATGGCCCCTTATGGAGTAATAACTGTTCAGCAAGTGCGATTTTCTACCATCTATTCAGTGGATAACTATTTATGCCTGTCTTAGCTTACACTGCTATAACGTAAGAGCCAACTTTAGGTGGTTTAAATAGCACACACATGCATCATGTAACTTGGGAGACTAGATTGTCCAAGGTGAAGGTGAAGGTGCTGGTAGGTATGGACTCTGGTGAAGAGCTTCATTCCAGTTAATAGATGGTACCTTCTCCTTGTGACCTTACACAGTGGAAAAGAAAAGCAAGCTGTCTTAGAATTTTCATAAGGACAATAATCACATCCATGAGTGATCTACCTCATGTCCTTATCTAATCCTAATTACATCCTGAATACCCCTGCCTCCCAATAAAATCACATTGGGAGGCAATGTTTCAGCATATGAATGTCATTCTACAATGTTTCTCTTCTAGGTTTATTCCAGAAACAGAAAATAGACCAGCAACAAAAAATAGACACAGATCTGAATTCTCCTCAAGGTTACATTTTTAAGGAAACTAAGAAATTATACGTGCTATGAAAAGGAAGAGAAAATAGAGAGTGGAGTAAGGAGATAAGGAGTATGAGAATTAGATGTCAATATTGAATATATAGAAGTCTTGGTTATATTTAGAAGGTAACGTTAGAATAAAGACTTGATAGAGGTAAACGACCTTGACAAGTTGAAATTCCAGCATTCCAGGCAGAGGAAAGAACTAAGAGACCAGTGGGAGTAGAGTGAACATTAGAGAATGTCAAAACGTAGTCGTTTATTCAAATATTTAGGTTGGGCACTACATCAGGGTTAAATTTATAGGTACATGTGCTCTTATCTTATTTTCATGTGTTCTTTGTTCAGAGAGAAACATGATTATTTTTCACAAGCAAAAGACTAGGCATATAGAGACAATTTTTTGAAGACTTGATCATGATGCATTTGCTAACAAATTCAAACTCCACTTATTCTATGGTATATTTAGAATAGATCTTCAAGAAAATCACTTCAAACATTGTTTTAAGAACATCTGTCTTAATTTGGCATGGTGGCACATGACTCCCAGTCATTTCAGAGTCTGAGGCAGGAGGATGGCAAGGTCAAGGCCAGTCTGGGCAACTTAGTGAGATCCTGTCTGAAAATTAAATAAAAAGGACTGGGTGTGTGGCTCAGTGGTAGAGGGCTTCTGGGTTCAATTCTCAGTACTGAGAAAAAAAACATTCCTGTGCCTATTCCTATATAATATCATCCCATATATTTAGTATAATCACATACAAGCAGTAGGTCAATCTAGAAAACACTATCATATTAGTCTATCAAATACACAGAACTAATTACATCCACCAAACCCACTGAAATTGATTTGAATTTTGCACAGGAAAAGGTAAAAGTAGTGGATTAGATTAGTAAAATTCTCAAAAATAATGTTCATATGGAGAAAAGGCAGTAGAGCAATCAGAAATTCCCTGCCATACTACCCAATGGCAGTCACCAAATGAGTGTCCATTTCTAATTCAGAAAAGGTGGGTAAAATAGTTACCTGCTTCCAACCCAATTATTCTCCAGGGAATCTCTCTATCAGCACAGTTAGAAACACTTCCCTCTGATTGTTTATGGATTCATGACATTGTTTGACCTATAACATGGTAGAGTAAGTTGTGTCCAAACTTAAAAATATAGATTTACAGTCTTCAATGTGAATCCAGATGTCTTCACACTATCCATTTTATTGCAGTCTGGATGAAAAGAACTTAGAGGGCAATCATTGGACACGTCCATGTTCAAATCATGTAACTGTCCTTTAATCTGCAAAATTTCACTGTGCTCATTCATGTTTCCACAGGAAATGCACATTTGATCAATTGACTTAGAAAAGGGCTTCAATTGCTTCCTTCGATCTTATTCTCCTCTCCTGAGCATACACAGGAATGACACTTTCTTATGCCTTGTGGTTGAATGACTAACTCTCACCAATTACTTGTCTCTTGTGGTTCACATGAGAAGCAAAGTATTAAATATGGTGGAAGATGGACAAATTGTATTCCCATATTATGATAAATGAAGAATATTTTTTGAGACATATATCTGCAGAATCAAAATAGCATGGACCACTAAGGCACTGCATGGGGCACAGTCATCCTAGAGAGATAACACAAAATTTTTGAGCATAAAATATTTTATTATGTGTCACCACTGGGATTTGGAGATAGTTTGTAAAGGAGCTCAAAATAACTTTTAGGGGCAAGTCTTCGTATATCTCTCAAAAGAGTAAGTATCACTCACTTTCCTTCTAAAACCACATAACCAAAAACACTCTTATACCACAGAAGTCTGAAACAATACCAACCACATGTTCACACATCATTACACCCTGGCCCTGCATACACACACAGAGGGGGATTACACAGAGGGATACACACACAAAGAGGGATTTCTGAAAGTTGTTGCCAAGCAGAGTCAAAAGGGCAATTTTTAGTCAATGCGAACTTGATAAGTTCTTGTAAGTAAGATTTTAATGCCACGGTTTTAAGGCTCGTATTTTAATGTTTTAGATACAAAGACTGATATTTCTTTACAAATATCATATTAACACTTGTGTAGTCCAATGTTAAGGTCTTCGAAGGGATGCAAATACCAAATACATCAGGTTTGGATTAGTTTGTTTGAGAATGCCCTAATAGAACACCCAGACTGGTTTAAACAGCAGAAGTTTATTCTCTGATGGATCCTGAAGCCAGAAATCTAAGATCAACATGACTTCAGGTGAGATTTCTCTCCTGTACTTGCTGATGATGCCTCTTTACTGGGTCTACACATGACCTTTTTCTCTGTGTGCAAGCTAAGAGAATGAGCTTTATAATATCCATGATTCTTCTAATAACAACACCAGCCCTTTGAAATTAGAACCACACTCAGAATGCAATTAACCTAATGATCTCCCAAAACAGTCACAATGAGCCAAATATATGAAATTTGAGAGCACACAATTTTATTCAGAACAGTCTTCCAGAATTCTCTCCTTTAAGTAGTAAAAATATATCAAGGATGGGTAAGAAGCATGTCTCCAAACCACATAAACCAAATACCTACTTTTTTGTAGGGGTTAATTTCAACCCAAAGGCAACCCTTTAAGATCAAGATCAAGTAGTCCCTGACTATATTTTGAGGGGAATGTGCATAATATCAGGTGTGCTTTGCACAAACCTCCTGCTCCGCTTTGTTAATACCAATCACCTCTCCCTTGCAAGTCTTCCTAGAGCCAAGAAGACTGAGGAAGTTTCATACCACAAGATTCTGAATGCGTAAAGAAAGAATAATGATAGTCTTAATTCCAGTGCATCTCTGTGCTCAAGGTTAAATATGCTTAGTTCATCCCTGTTATGAATTATTCTCAGATTTATTGTCCAACCTAACTTAAACATTTATAATAATATCGAATATCAACATTTAAATAGTTTCATAGTAAAATGCCAACATTCATGCGTCCTACTTTTTAGTATAAATTTCTTATTTTTACAAAATTTGCAACCAGAAATTTCTTAATACAAATGTAAAGAACTCAAAGTATAAAATAAGATTATTTTGTATTCTGAATTAAAGAACAAAATGTGTACCAAGCTGACCCTGTTAAGAGTTTTAATTTGTTTTTTCTCCTTGTTTTGGTCTTAGAACCAAATTAGAACTCTGAGCAGGGTCAGCTTGGTACATATTTTGCTTGTTTCATATGGCCTGGGCTATGTTTCTATTGAAACAGCCATTGTATCCTGGGTCTCAAAGTTTTATTACTACAATATCAAGGCTCTTCAGTGTCTAATTTGTTTAAAACATCCAAAGATGTAATAGCACAGGTAAGCATGGCACTGTGATGATATCTACCAAATTTAGATGCTAAGAGAAAGCCATCACTTCAAATTTTCCCAAGATGAGTACCTAGAGGTACTGCAAATGATATCAGTGGCTTATTATGGCTGAGGGATAAAGGACTGCTGATAAAATTTATGACTGCACATTTGTTGCAGGACATGCTGTTTCTGCTATTGTTAAAAGTCCACTATTTTGAAATGGGTGTTGTAGTGCACGCCTGTAATCCCAGCGACTTGGGATGCTAAGGTAGAGGATCTTAGTTCAAAGCCAGCTTCAGCAACTTAGGGAGGCCCTAAGCATGGCTCTAAATAAAATATAAAAAAGGTCTGGGAATATGGCTCAGTGATTGAGCACCCCTGCATTCAATCATGGTAACAACAATAACAATAAAAATACTCCACTCTTTTGAACCTACTCTGAGTTGGGGGAAATACTCCACTGCACACAGATCTAAGACTACTGTATCCAAAGTCTGTGTGTTAAACAATGATTTCTAGGATATGGTGTCTAAGAATCATCCGGCTTCTTGCAAAGTCAAAAAATTAACCATGATAGCAAACTTAAGGTGATTTATTTTCTTTATTTCATTTAGAAATAAGGTATCACTGAGTTGCTTAGCACCTTGTTATTGCTGAGGCTGGCTTTGAACTTGAGATCCTCCTGTCTCAGCCTCCCAAGTCCTTGGGATTACAGATGTGGCCACCACACCTGGCGGACAAGAACAATTTTCAGGAGGAAAAGTTTATTTGGGGGCTTATGGTTTCGGTGGTCTCAGCCTATAGACAATCAATTCCATTCCTTGGGGCCTGAGGCAAGTCAGAACATCACAGCAGAAGCGTGTTGCAGAGGAAAGCAGTTCCGGATATCATATTCAGAAGAAGAGAGGGCGAGTAAACTCAGCTCACAAAATACATACCCCAAAGGCACATGTCCACTCTCTACTTGCCTACAGTTACCCCCCAGTTATTCCCCATCAGGGGATTCATGCACTGTTTGCATTAAGGCTCTCATAACGATCTCAAAACAATGTCTAAAGTTTCTAGCATTGTCTCACACAGGAACTTTTGGGGCACTCTTTATATCTAAACCATAACACATACTTCAACATTATTATCTGGTTTCCTTCTGTGTTTCTTATTTAAAACCCTTGGAACTTAAACTGGAGTAAGATGATAGAGTTTTGATTTCATTTTCCACCCCCACTAGAATGGCTATTATCAAAAACAAACAGTCAGAAAAGTAAATAAAAATAAAACCTCCAAGGATGTGGAGAAAAAGGAATCCTTGTACATTCCTGATAGGAATGTAAAGTAGTACAGTCACTATGAAGAATAGTATGAAGTTTCTTCAACAATTTAATATAGAACTACCATATGATTGTGCAAGCTCAGTCCTGGATGGAGTTGAATGGAGATATATATATATATATACCCATATATAAATAATGGAATACTATTCAGCCATAAAAAATGAAATTCTATAATTTACAGCGAAATGGATGAAACTGGAGGACATAATTTTAAAGGAAATAAGCCAGACACAGCAAATATTCTCTCTCATATGTGAAAACTTGAAAAAATAGTTGTTTTGAAAGTGAAATAGGGAATACTAGAGATTGGGAAACATGCTGGATATGGGCAAAGTTGGCCCCGGGGGTAGTGGGACACGATCACTTAAAGCTGTATACACATAGAAGAATATCATGTTGAAAACTATTAATATGTGCAACTAATATGTTAGTTAAAAATAGTACTAAATTAAGAATGGGACCTCCAATAATTTAGTACTTAAATTTGTCCTATGACAAAATTCTGCTTCTTTTTTGAGAACAGTCGCCTAAGGACATTTCCTCTATCACTCCTACTTTCTTTCTACAGGATAAATACCCTCAGTGTTTTCATTATGTGACCATGTGGGTGGTGATTTTAGATCAGGTGAGAATGCATTGCAAGACTTTATGATCCTTCAAATATTCAATAAAGATTTAAGTGCTCCATTTTCTGAGTAATTTTATTCTGTTATCTTTATCATAACTTTCCATTTACTTTTAAAAACTTATTGTTAAATTGTTCCTTTGTCATCCCCTTCCTTTCACTGTCTTATCTTTTAACAGGGTTCAACCAAGGTAGTACCTTTACCCAACTAATGTCAGTCCCTATCATTCTCTAATGTGTGTGTATGACTGACATTATTTGCACAATTACAATGCTTCTTTCTCTGAATTATTTTCTATCCCAGGCCCAGATAGTCATTCATCTAAATATTTCATTAAGATGAGCAAGGAGAAAATTTTCACCCTATTAGCCTAATGAGTGGATTCAAGTTCTAAAGAAGTGAGGAACAATTACACATGAACTATTGGAATTTTAGAATCAAAGAAAAAGTCAGTGTGATATTATCACATTGATGAATACAATGCAATACTGCATTTGGGGAAATACTGTACACTTTATAGCTATGTTTTTTATTTTATTTTTTTATTTTATTTTTTTTTATTATGCAAAGTAACTTTATTTTAATTTACTTTGCACAACCACTCAATGATATATTGTTTTTATCCCCATTTTATAGATGAAGAAACTTAGAGGTTAGGTTACTTTCCAAGGTAATATTGCTGTTGTTAAGTAGTGGAACCAGGGCTCAATCTGACTTTAAAATCCAGCTCTTAACTAATCATTGTATCATACTGCTATTTTCAGAATAAGCACAAGAAAAAAATGGGTGAGAAAGGGCAATATTAATAGATGATCAAGAATGAGAATTCCAGGCTGGGTGTGGTGGCACACATCTATAATCCCAGTGACTGGGAGGCTAAGGAAGAACCCAAGTTCAGGTCCAGCCTTAGCAACTTAATGCAGGTCTAATATAGCTATGTTTTTTAAATGAAGAATCAGAACTTTGAGGTCTTAGATGAGCTCAATAAATTAGGAAGTCTGTAGTCTCTAACAACTTCTCAAATTGGAAGTGTATATTGAACTACATTTTCATTGGCCTTTCCTATTAACCAGAGCTTTCATTTTGATTGTTTCTTTTCAGATTGGTTCCCATGCCTGCATTCGTTAGTACATGTCCTGCAAGGTAGCTATGTGGATAGAGTGCAAGTCATGTGTGGCCATGTCCTTCACTGACCACAGCATCCCTCCTTTCCAGAAACCAGCAAACATTAACTATTGTCTTAGGTAAATGGTACTTAACCCTGGGAAGAATAATTCTACAGAGGAATATGGTACTTTATTAACCAACAGGAGAAAAATGTTATTTAGCAAATGGTAGCCGTTCCCTCAAATGTTGGAAATATGCCAAGACTGCTGGTCTGTGCATGAAATTAAGACTAGATTTTCTTGGAAATAAAGCTTGCTATGGGAGCTTGTTCAGATTTTCAGGTACAAGTAAACTATGTAGGTAAGAGAATGTCTGTGACAGAAAGCATTGCCATAGTTACAATTTGTTGCAGAAATGAATTAATCATTTGTACTTTAACCCCAAGTCAGGAGGGTCAACAAATCAGAAAGTCCTACAGTTGATGTGGCTGCTGATATTCTATGATATGTGGGAGGGAGGTAAGGCAGATGATCAATTGGGAGAAATAGATAGAATGCATTTCTAAAATAATTTAGTACAGTATGTACCTGGAAGGAAAGGAAATTTAAAAAAGATTTAATAAGAGTAAATCTTACCAATTGCATTTATTTCAATTTTCATCAAGATATTTGAATAATTTTTTTATCTCCTTTGATTTATGGGCTGACAATTTTATGAATGTAACTTCACAGTGATAAGGAGCTAAATGTATCCTCAGACTGAATTTAAATTACATGAGATGACAAAAATCAATTTTTTAAATTTAAATAGAAGTTCAAGATATATACTTTGGTTAATTGGGATATAATAATCAGAAAATTACCAACTTCAAACACAGTAATTGGTACATCATTGAATTGTTTTTTTTTAAGGTAGAATTAGTTTAATTATGTGCTGACTTTGAGGTATTTTTAAGTTGTATGATGCCTACATTTACATATCACATGTTGTTAACCTATTATTTATTAATTTTATTATTTTATTTTCATAAGAATTTATGAGAGGTGTATTTTCAATGCAAAGCATTTGTGTGTCTTCTGATGCTGAAACAGGTTTTTGAATTATGAATTTTGGGAATCAGGTCCCTAATCTGTTTGCATTTTTCACAAACAACCAGAAACCCCAGGGTCAAATTAAAGTTCAGCATCTCTAATGCATACATCACCCTCCTTAATCAAAAGTATGAAATCATACTGAAATCATGGATACAATTTTCATTGTCACTACAAAAAACAGGTTTAAAAAATTCATTGTCGCCAGGCGTGGTGGCACATGCTTGTATTCTCAGCAGCTTGAAAGCCTGAGGCAGAAGAATAGTAGGTTTGAAGACAGTGCCAGTGACTTAGTGAGGGTGTAAGCACCCTAGTGAGACCCAATTTCAAAATAAAAAATAAAAAGGGATGGGAATGTAGCTCAGTTGTTAAGCACTATTGTGTTAAAACACATATACTGGAATTTTATGAAAATCCTAATCCTTATCAATCAATAGGCAGGCACTACTACTTATACCGCCTCATGGCAACTCATTGCAAAGTTCATTTCAATTGAAGATTTTATACACTACTGATTATGTGTTTATTTTTAAAACTATAATCTCCTTAAGGGCAGATTTTCCTCTCCACAAAGACTATTATAGTTGATTTCTACAAATAAGAGGCTGGCAATATTTTGACAATTGAATAAATTGGTCACAGCATTTTCTACGCATCTGTAGAAATTGCGGAATGAAAGGGCTAAATGCCAGTTAAATTGAAATCTGTATTCATAATCTTGGAATCCTGATTAAATGGGACAATGAGAAACCCAAACAACCAAAATCAGTTTTCTTTATGTGAATGAAAACTCAGGAATTCCCCAAGAAAGCACAATCTTATTAATTCAACTGAAGACTCTTTTAGGCAGAAACAATTTCAATTTAACATGTTCGGTAATGTTTTATTTACCTGCCTCCAGTAGAGTTCCTTTGATCAAAACCTGAAGTGTTGGAGATCCTCAGCAGCTTTATCTGCTGTTCTGGGGCCTCACAGGTCACTCAGCGACCTTGCAGACCACAGCCATATAGTTCTGTCTGTTGCCATAAACATCTCATTTGCAGTTGAAGAAGGTAATTAGAAGGAGGCTGTGATGAGGATGCCGTGCTTAGAGCAGAGGTCTGAGACAGCACTGCTGAAGGATTTATGAATTAAATTTGCCCGCTGAGCTGCAGCAAAGGTGACAGAATCTCCAGTTTACAGCCATGTTTTTAATTTAGACATGTTATGCATGGCCAAAAACAACAACAGCCATTTCCTCTTTACATGGCTTATTACTTATAAATCATGACAGCACTATAGCTGCATTAATTTGAAGGGATGAATAGATAATAGTACTGTTTATCATTTAGATGCGAGGTGTCCCCCAAAAGCTCATGGGGGAGACAATGATGGAAGCCTAGAGGTAGAATGATTGGGATACGAAAGCCTAAATCGCACTGATTGGGATTAACTATATACTAACTGTAGGGTGTGGCTGGAGGAGGTAGGTCACTGTGGGCGGCCCTTTGGGGTATGTATTCTGTCCTTATTGAGTGGAGCTCTTCTCTGCTTTCTGATGTGATATCCTCAGCTGTTTTCCTTGGCCACACTCTTCTTCCATGGTGTTCTGCCTTACTTCAAGCCCCAAGGAATGGAACCGACCTTCTATGGAATGAGACTTCTGAAACTGTGAGCCCCCCAGATCACCTTTTCCTCCTCCAAATGTTCTTGTCATTTCTTTGTTAATAGCAGAAAAGAAACTGACTAAAAAAGGCAGCCAAACTTTTTTTTTTTAAGTTCCAAGTCTCCAAAGATAAAGAAATACACAAAATAGCATTTTCTAAATTTTGGTATCGAAGTATGTACTAATGCTGAGCTATTTAGGAGGAAGCACATTGAGACACCGACAATCTACTTATGATAGCATCGAAATTAAAAGGTGATGGCTGGGCGCAGTGGCGCACGCCTGTAATCCCAGCACTTGGGAGGCTGAAGCAGGAGGATCGTGAGTTCAAAGCCAGCCTCAGCAACTTAGCGAGGCCCTAAGCAACTCAGTGAGACCCTGCCTCTAAATAAAATACAAAATAGGGCTGGGGATGTGGCTTAGTGGTCGAGTGCCCCTGGGTTCAATTCCCAGTACCCCCAAAAAAACAAAAACAAAAATAAAAACAAAAACAATTAAAAGGTGATGATTGATTCATAAAGTGGTGGAAAGATGGACAGATACAGCAAATGTACAAAGTTAATGCTAATATTCATATGGCATATGAATTTTCAGTGTAAATTCCGTCAAATTTTTTTTTCTTCTTTTTAAACTTTCATAACAAAATGCTGGAAATACTAAAATGTGTATGTAGTAATAATCTGTTTCAAGATACATTTCACAGTTGTCAATTATTCTTTGAAAACTGAAAACAAGTTGAGCTAATCTCCAATGTGCTCTCTGTATCTTGCTATGTAGCTGGAAATTGTCGTGCTTTAAGAATTTAGTAAAACTCTGAATCTTTGCTCTTTGTAGTGCAAACCAGTTCTACTCATCATAGATAAGTGGAATGCCAGTTGGCATAAGTGAGCCATTTATTTCAAAATTCTCCAAGTCGAAAACTACCTCTTTTCCTAATATAGTACGTACTAGTCAGTCCAAATGATGATTAAATATAAAACTTCTTCCTTTGACCATTAAGTGCTTACTAAATGTTAGTGATGACCACATACTGCCTTGCATTTTGCTCTTCTGACTTCATTCTCTTGTGACAGTATAATTTAGTTACTGCTAAAAAAAAAAATCACTTTAAGCTTTCAATGAATTCTAGTTAGTATAATGTATCAGAAGATATAAATCAAGTATCTGGAGGATGGCTTGAGTTTTCAATAACAGATAATACATAAAAACTACTGAAATGACGTTCCACTTAGGACTAAGGGAAGGTTGAGTAATGATGTTCTGGAAGCTCAGAATTGCACAAGCACATGAGTCAAGAAAGTTTGATGCTTTTATTGAGATAAAATGGTGATATAAAAATAAAACTTTTACCATGTTTTTCAGGAAAAAAAGTGAGTTTTGCAAAAGTTGAGGCAGCATCATGCAATATTTAAGTAATATTTAAGCAAGGGAATCTTGAGGTCAGAAGTTTGAACTTAACGCCCCCCCTCTGCAGCACAAATCATTGAGTATGGGCAAGACCAGCAACATCCCTAAGCTTCAGCTTCCTCTGCTGTAATACCGAGGCGCAGTGTCTTTTTATTTCTCAGGCTTACTATCAATTATCCAATGAAATCATTCATAGTACATGCATTTCATAATGTGTGGAAAGTAGCAAGTAGTCATTCGATCATGATCATTTGAAAACAAATATATTACTCAAAATTAAATGTTGTTTCCTTTAAAAACAAACACTGTAAGTATGATTTGGATTCAGAACATAGTAAAACCATGTAAATTGTTTCTATTTGATAAAAACTATGCATCCACAGCTGTGGAAAACATTGGAAAACTTGATGGATTTGTACAGAGAGTTCTTTTAAAAGCAAGAGTTACTACGAAGAATGAAATATCTCATCTTCTGAGAAGGAACATTCTAAGAAAAACAATTGATTGACATTAAATTCCAGTGGCTGAATTTATGCTTAAAAATATAGTTATTTCCTTAGAAATGTATTATATGTGTTAAAAAGAAGATGCTACTTTAATTTTTTAAAAAACATAGCAACAATGCTATAAGGTTTTAAGGTTGATTTCATAGAAATACAAATGCATTTATAAAAATTAATATTCACATTAAAAATACAAATAGTTACTTTTCAGATGGAGATGGAATAAAGGGCATTATAATAAAGATTGTATATCTTGATGTCCAATGTTTAATGAAGAAAGATATTTAACCAAGATAATGGCTATACCTGTATACGGGAAAAATGACTATAGGATGGAGGAAGTAAAACTGATTACAAAATTTAATTGAGATAAGTAATACTTAAAATACTTTGTTTGAAGGACAATTAATTTCAAAGAAATATTTTCTATTATGCCAGTGACATGGCTAGTCATCAATTCTCCCATAATTTCACTCATTCATTCATTCACTTATGATGCATGCACATACTGAAATCTTATTTAATCCTCCCTGTTATTGAATTAGTATGTGAAGAAGACATGGAGAGAGCGCTGATGGACTCTACCTTTCTTTACTGGTTTTGGTAATTTCCGTTTTTTCTAGAAATATTATTCGTTGAACCTGTCTGGGTTAATCAAATTTTCATTGCTATGATGAATATGCCTGACAAGAACAACGTAGAGGAGGAAAAGTTTATTTAGGCTCACAATTTCAAAGGTTCAATGCATGGTTTACCAACTCCATTGCTCTGGTCCTAAAGTGAATAGAGCATCATGGCTAAAGGGAATGGTGGAGGAGCTTTGCTCTGCTGTAGGGATCCAGTGTGCAGAGAGAGAAAAGACAAGGGCTACAGGGAAGACGAACACTTCCATGACATACTCCCAGTGACCCACCTCCTCCAGCCCCATCCCCCTTGCCATCCAGTTAGGCCATTCAAACTAGGATGAATAAATTAGGTTACAGCTCTCAAAGTCTATTTGTTCCACTTCTGAATATTCTTGCATTAACACAGGACCTTTTGGACTATACCTCACATCCAAACCTAATACTGTCCTTCTAAATATTTAATTACAAAGTTACAATGTCATGATGAAATAAAAGAGATTTTTCATTTCTTAAAATAATTATATTAATAAAATATTTGCATTCTTTAAATTATAGGAAATATTTAAAACAACAGAATTTTTATTTTGAATCATTGCATCTATATCCCTTCATGAAGGTTAAGCTACAGAACCTATTTGGAATTAATTTCACTGAATTTTTCCATGTAGTTATTTAAATTTATTAAATAAAATGAAAAACATTTCACTTTTTCTGTAGTGTGTGATAAACAAATTAAATAAAATCATGTAGAATGTTTTATGCATATACATAAATATATATTTATTTATAATGTAAAGATTATACCTCTGAACTCTCAAGATCTTGGGTCTTAGTGGAAGTTCTTTCTCTCTTCTTTCTTTCCTTGTTTCTTTCTATTTTTGTGGTACTAGTGAAGGAATTTCCAGGCACTTTACTATCTAAATACATTTCCAGATTTTTGAAAAACTTTTTATTTGTTTTATATTGAGACAGAGTCTCACTAAATTGCTGAAGCTGATTTTCACTTGTGATTGACCTTTCCAGTCACTGCAATCACAGGCTTGTACTAATGTAATGGTTAATTTGAATTGTCAACTTGATTGGATGCCCATGTTTAAGAGGATTCTAGATGTGCCAATTAGGGAATGTCTAGAAATGCTTGGAATGTGGGATAGTAAACTGAAGTGGAGCCCCTCCTTAAGCGTGGACAGCACTGCCCAATAGGATGGTGACTTGGATGGAATAAAAGTTGGAAGAACAAGGAAACAGATGCAGATGCAAGCCCTCAGCTCTTCTTGAATGGGTTCTTGATTGCTGCTTCAATTGTCTGAGGATATTGAACTCTCATTTCTTCACTTTTCCAAAGCAGACTCTGCCAGTGATTCTCCAGGTAGTTTCCAGAAGCCTTGGTCTAGGACTAGGCTTCAACTAGCATTGAACTAGCTTCATCTAGGATCAACTAGCTTCATCTAGGATCAACTAGCATTGTTGATCCTTCTTGTTCTGGGGCTTCCGCTTCTTGAACTGCACAGCTGCTGGTTCTTCCAACTCTCCAGCTGCAGTCGGCCATTGTGGACTACTATCCAGCATCTAGCCATGTAAATCAATCTAATAAATCCCCTTTTTATAATCATATTTCCTGCTGATTTTGTTCCTCTAAAAGAATCCTGAGTAATACAGAAATTGGTACCAGAAGTGGCTCTGGAGAAACAGAATAGTAAGGATGAATTTCCTTAGTTGGTTTTGTGGGTTTTGTGGTTGGCTGTCTAAATTGGTTAGACCTAAAGTAACTAAAGTCTCTCCTACTGGTACTTTGGAGACCACTGAAATCCATGGTATGAACTGTTTAAAGAGATCCATAAAGTAAATGCATTTGATGCTCCCAATTTGCCACTTATAAAAAACAAGGCATTTAGTGACTCTATACATGCTATCTTTGAACAGTTCTGGAAAACTAAGAAATATGATGATGTTGGTTGGTTGTTTCTGGATTCACTGGACAAAGTAACAAATGATGAGCTCAAAAATTCAGTTTCTCAGCTGCAGAGGCACATAACTGATCTGAAAGTTGCTACTTGTGTTCTGAAGGAGACTCCTCTCTTGTAGTCATAGGGCTGAGGTTGCTGAAAAACAAACAGAAACCCTCATGCTGCAATTGGCTGAATTAAGATGAAAGTTTAGCTCTCAGCCTCAGAAGGTGTCTGTAGTTAAACTGAGAGCACTAATTGGAAAAGAAAGAGAACCTGAAAGTTGGGATGGCGATGTATGGGAGGAGACTGAAGGGGCTGGGGACATTGAACTCCTATATTCTGATGAGTTTATTCTGCTAGAAGTTGTTAAGTCCCCACCCTTAGCTTCAACCGAGGTATCCCTACCTCCACCCTCTGTGGCATTGGCTTCTCCACTCTCTCTAGAAGGATCTAATCCTGCTTTGCTTATGGAAACAGTAAAAAACCTGTGATTCACTTACTCAGCATGAAGATATTGAGTAGTAAGATGTTGATACTACTCAGAACCCATCCTTACCACCCACTTTTGTCTCCTGGCCTATAATTAGATCCAAATCTAAGCAGGTTCCTATAGGTGAGGTATAGAGTGTGACCCACGAGAAGGTACGCATCACTCCAAAAGAACTTTTCAGTTTTCTAATTCATACAATCCATTTGGGAATGGATTTTAAGGGTGTGGGATAATGGTGGAAGGAGCATAAACTTAGATCAAGCTGAATTTATTGATATTGGATCATTAAGCCAAGATTCTAGATTTAATGAAATAGCTCCTGGTGTTAAAAAAAGGTACTAATAGTTTGCTTGGCTGGTTGGCTGAGTATGGGTCCAAAGATCACCTACCATAAACAAACTGGAAATGTCTGACATCCCTTGGTTTACTATTGATAAGGGGATTCAGAGGCTCAGAGAGATTGGGTTGCTGGAGTGGATCTCTCATGTACGACCTTCTCCTCCACACTTAGAGGGTCCAGAAGATGTGAGCTTCACAACAGTATAACAAATGTGAGGGGAGCACCAGCATTCTTGAAGATCTCTGTTGTTGCTAGTCTTTGTATGCCAGATCTTACTGTGGGAGCTGCAGTCAATCAATTAAAAGACTGAAATGCAATGGGAATGATTGGATCTCAGGGAGGAAGAGGACAAGTGGCAGCCTTCAATCGCCAAAGACAGGGTGATCATAGTTACCATAATGAACAGCAAAAGGAAGGAAATGTACACAATGTTTTGACTCATATAGATCTCTGGTGTTGGCTAATGAATAATGGTGTTTCTGGAAGCCAAATAGATGGGAAACCCAACAAATTCTTACTTAACTTATATAAGCAGAAAAATTCCAAGGCAAATGCACAGCAGTGTGCCCTACATCGTAAGAGCAGAGACTCATAACCCTTCAACCACTTCCTGGATTTGAGTCAATTTACCAATCCAGAACCCCTTGAATAAAGGGGAGGCCAGGACCCCTTGAGGAAGGACCCTGGTATTGTACCAAAAATATTTACTGTTAATCTTTCTCTCTTCCTTTCCTAAAGAGACCTAAGTCCTTTTACCAGGGTAACCGTGCATTGGGGCAAAGGCAATGATCAGACCTACTAGACACGCGCTCTGCATTGACATTAATTCTGGGAGACCCAAAACATAAAAGCCCTCCAATAAAAACAAGGGTTTAATGGAGGTCAGGTGATCAATGGAGTTCTGGCCAAGGTCTGACTTACAGTGGGTCCAGTGATACTGTGGTGATTTCCTTAGTCCTTGAATGTATAATTGGGATACTTCGCACTTGGCAAAACTCCCACATTGGTTGCCTAACCTTTGGAGTGAGGGATATTACGTGGTAAAGGCCAAATGGAAGCCTCTGGAATTGCCTATACCTGGTTCCCAGTGAATAGTGAATCAAAAGGAATACCTCATATCTGGAGGGATTGCAAAGATCAGAATCACCATGAAGAAATTGAAGGATCCTGGGGTGGTGATTCCCCACACATCCCCATTTAACTCTCCTATTTGGCCTGTGCAGAAGACAGAAGGGTCTTGGAGAATGACGGTTGATTATCATAAGCTTAATCAGGTGGTGACTCCAATTGCAGCTGCAATACCAGATGTGGTTTCTTTGCTCAAACAGATTAATACATCTCCTGGTACCTGGTATGCAGTTATTGATTTGGCAAATGCTTTTTTCTCCATCCTGGTGCATAAGGACCACCAGAAACAATTTGCTTTCAACTGGCAAGGCCACCAATATACCTTCATTGTCCTTCCTCAGGGGTACATCAACTCTCCAGCACTGTGTCACAGCTTAGTTTGCAGAGATCTTGATCATCTTTCTCTCCTGGTCCATTATATTGATGATATTTTGTTGATTGGACCAACTGAGCAGGAGATAGCAACCACTTTGAACTTGCTGGTGGAGCATTTGCATATTAGAGGATGGGAAATAAATCCCACTAAAATTCAGGGGATTTCAACTTCAGTAAAGTTTCTAGGAGTCCAGTGGTGTGGCACCTGCTGAGATATTTCTTCTAAGGTGAAGGATAAGTTGTTGCATCTGGCCCCTCCTACAAATAAGAAAGAAGCACAGTGCTTGGTGGGCCTATTTGGGTTTTAGAGAGAGCACATTCCTCACTTGGGTGTGTTACTTTGGCCCATTTACCAAGTGCATTCAAAACTTCTTGTTTTGAATGGGGTCCAGAACAGGAGAAGGCTCTGCAACATGTACAGGCTGCTGTTCAGGCTGCTCTGCCACTTGGACCATATGACCCAGCAGATCCAATAGTTCTTGAAGTATCAGTCGCAGATAGGGACACTGTCTGGAGCCTTTGGCAGGCCCCCATAGGTGAATCACAGAGGAGGCCATTGGGATTTTGGAGCAAGGCCCTACTGCGATCTTCAGACAACTACTCTCCCTTTAAGAAACAGCTATTAGCCTGCTACTGTGTCTTAGTGGAAACTGAGCACTTGACCATGTGCCACCAGGTTACTATGCAACCTGAGCTGCCCATCAGGAACTGGGTATTATCTGCACCAAGTCATAAGTTTGGGCATGCAAACCACTCCATCATCAAGAGGAAGTGGTACATACATGATTGGGCATGGGCAGGACCTTAAGGTTCAAGTAGGTTGCATGAAGAAGTGCCCCAAATGTCCATGGTTCTTACTCAGCTGCAGTACCTTCTGTCCCTCAGCATGAACCTATGGCTTCATGGGATGTACCTTATGATCAATTAACAGAGGAAGAGAAGACTAGGGCCTGGTTCACAGATGGTTCTGCATGATACATAGGTATAACCCAGAAGTACTGCTGCCCCTTTCTGGAACAACCCTGAAGGACAGTGGTGAAAGGAAATCTTCACAATGGGCAGAACTTCAGGCAGTGCATCTGATTGTACATTTTTCCTTCCAGGCCAGATGTGCTACTGCACATCACTTGTGGACTGTAGCCAATGGTTTGGCTAGCTGGTCAGGGAACTGGAAAGAGCATCATTGGAAAATTGGTGACAAGGACATTTGAGGAAGAGGTAAGTGGATAGACCTCTCTGAATGGGCAAAGGATGTGAAGGTATTTGTGTATCATGTAAATGCCCACCAAAAAGTGACCTTAGCAGAGGAGAATTTTAATAAACAGGTAGATAGGATAACCCAATCTGGTTCATGGGCACATGAACAAAGTGGCCATGGTGGTAGGGATAGTGGTTGTGTATGGACTCAGCAGCATGGATTTTCACTCACCAAGGCTTATTTGGCTACAGTCACTGCTATGTGCCTGATTTTCCAGCAGCAGAGACTGACACTAAGCCCCTGATATGGTGTGATTCCTGGGGAGATCAGCCAGCAGCCTGGTGGCAGGTTGATTTTACTGGACCACTTCCATCATGGAAAGGGCAGTGGTTTGTCCTTACTGGTATAGGCACTTATTCTGGTATGGATTTGCCTTCCCTGTACAGAGTGCTTCAGCCAAAACAACCATCTGTATACTTATAAAATGCCTTATCCATCATCATGGTATTCCACACTGCATCACTTGGAACCAAGGAACTCACTTTACAGCCAAACAAGTGAGGCAATGGGCTCATGATCATGGGATTCAGTGGTCTTACGATGCTCCCCACCATTCTGAAGCAGGTGGTTTGATAGAATAATGGACTCTTGAAGATGCAGTTCAGTGCCATCTAGTTGGCAATACCTTGCAGGGCTGGGACGAGGTTCTTTAGAAGACTGTCCATACTTTGAATCACTATCACATCATCCACTATATGGAACTGTCTCTCCTATTGCTAGAATTCATGGGTCCAGGAATCAAGGGGTGGAAATAGGAATGGTACCACTCATCATTACGTCTAGTAACCCACTAGGAAAGTTTTTGCTTCCTGTTCCTGCAACCTTATTCTCTGCAGGCGTAGAAGTATTAGTTCTGAAAGGAGGAATGCTTTAGTTGGGAGATACAATATTGAGTTCATTACACTGGAAGTTAAGACTTCCCCCTGGCCACTTTGGTTTCCTCATGTCTCTGAGTCAACAGGCTATGAAGGGAGTTATGGTGTTTGCAGGGGTGATTGACCCAGATTACCAAGGGGACATTGGTACTATTACTCCACAATAGAGGCAAGAAAGTATCCTCCTGGAGTGTAGGAGATCCCTTGGGGCATCTCTTGGTATTACCCTGTCCTGTTATTAAGGTCAATGGGAAGCTACAACAACACAATCCAGCAAGACAATAGATGTCTCAGACCCTTCAGGAAAGGTGTGGATCACACCTCCAGGTGAAGAGCCAAGACCTGCTAAGGTGCTGTCTGAAGTTAGAGGGAATACAGAATGGGTATTTGAAGAAGGTAGTCATAAATACCATCTACTGTCATATGACCAGTTACATAAATGAGGATTGAAATTGCCATGGGTATTTCTTCCCTATTCCATTTAGATTATGTTTATGCATAGTAACAAATGCAGTAAGAGGAAATGTTTGTTACTCTCCTGTTATTTATCATGTAATGTAGTATTGATTGACTTAACATCTGTAATGTTTCTGTTGTTTTTTTTTCCCTCTATTTTGGGGAGAGAACTGGTATATTTTCAGTTATATGAAGGATAATTATGTAAGGTGAAATTATGAACTGTTAATTTGAATATTAAGTATGACAAAAAGAGTCATGTTTGGATATCAAGTTGAAAGGGGGTGAACTTGTAATGGTTAATTTGAATTGTCAACTCCATTGGATTAATAGCCATTATGGACTCCCCAGTTTCTGGTCCTGTAAGCTAATCTAATAAATCCCCTTTCTATAATCATACTTCCTGTTGATTCTGTTCCTCTAGAGAACGCTGACTAATACATACCACCTGGAACCTCAGTAACAGTAGTTCTGATGTTGCTATTTCACTTTCAAACATTTTTCCATGGATGTTGGTCTTTCTTTTATACAATTCTAAATTATTTTTTACTTTTTCTACATGCTTAAAACATTTTTAGAAAGAAGTACATGCTTGTCTTTATTTTAAGAATTTACCCAGTTGTGATTATGTTGATAATCTACCTTCTAAATTTATGTTATGTAATTCTATTTTTATTAGAAAAAATTCTTCTTCATTATGTTTTTAATATAATTTATTAAATTCACTATTTTATTTATTTATTTCCTATATTGATTTTATATCTTTTCCTATGCATATGCAGAATCTTCTGGAATTGTTCAATTATGTTTTTCCTTAAAGTTGTATTATTTCTAATGAAAATGTCATTTATTTTGGTCTAATTTCATTTCCTTTTGTTTTACAAACCTTCATCATAAACTTTAATCATGAAGAAATATATAAAAACCTAAATTCATGAATAATTTCCAGTTGTAATTATGTAGTTATGTGAAAATGTAAAAGAAGAAATCAATAACAAAGCACAGAAATAGAAAATAAGAAAGACTTTTTTAATCAGATCCTTAGTTTATTTTAACATTATGGAAAAGAAACAAAATAATACTGTCTCAAGGTAAGACGTACACATCAATGCAATGGTGTCATCTAGAAAAGGATGCATCTGTAAAATGCTGCCATGTATGAACAAATAATAAAGATGGCATTTCATAGTAGAACAAAATTATGTTTTGCTTATATATGTCATTTTTTTAACTTTCTATTTATTTGCAATAAAAAGAAACTTAAATTTACCTTACCTAATTCAGACAAATAAATAAATTGCTTTTAGTATATTGAAAGGTAGAATAAACTTATTAAAATATTAATATGCAAAAATATATAGGTGATTTTGGTAGGGAAATATTTCTTCATAAATTAAAAAAAATTTAATTACATAGAAAAAGATGTATTAGGCTGTATAGTAAATACAATTTAAGCTGTTCATAAGGCATACAGCAATGTAACTAGATGGTTTCAAATGCCACCATAGAGCATATATTGAGAATTTGTAGTGACTATCTAAAGTGAATAATGAAAGGAATGCCTGACAAACCTGTTTCAAGGACAAAGACTTAAATAGGTGTATCTCAAAGAAAGCTATTTAAACAGTGACTTTAAAGAACAAACAATTTTCCACTGACCTTTTTAATCATAGTTTTTCCTCCCTACCCAACACTGTGTGGTCTCTACATAGTGAAGGCTAAGTGGCCATATAATTTTTCCAATGACTACAGTTTATATCCAATTATTCTTAACAGGAAGGATTTAGGTGTAACCCACTTATTAAAGCTCTATGCAAACCCCACCCTGTTCTCTAAGGCAAAACTCTATTTCAGACTCTTTCTCAGGTGGCAGCACCATATGTACATTTTGTTTCTGTTTTTGGTGGTACTGGAGATTAGCCTAGGGTGCTGCTGATGAGCTACTGAGACAGAAAGATAAACCACCTATAGGCATTTGGGAATGAGGGCCTCCAAGGACAGAAGGAAAGGAGATCACTCCAATCAAAAAAAGAGTCACCAGATCTTGGAAACATCCTCTTGCTGCCCCAGACAGTTTGACACACAAGAACTCTTCCTTAGCTACCGTTAGCAATCACCAACCACAAAATCTGTCTCTACCCCAAGATTCCTCTCACCAATAGATGTGTAATTCCAAGGCTAGGCTCAGACTCTCAATCATGTAAATAAGGAATTGAACTCGTGCACCTCTAATTGACCTGGTAAACTCAGAACTTGAAGGGCTTGACTGGTCCTTGGTAGCATCTGCCTTTTACAAAGGCTCCACTGACTGTCTGCACTGGGCCATCAGAAATGTCTTTAAACCCCCCAGATAAAGAACAGCCAGTGATACCCTTCCTTGGAACCCACTTGCACGGTGGGAACACTGGTTTTCTTCAAGTATAAATCTTGCTGCTCTACCTTTGTCTTGTCCATGGATCTCTCCCACCACTACCTATGCAGGGAGAGAGGCAGCAAATCATAGAGAGGTGAGGGCTGGCTGGAAATAAAACTCTGAAAAAATAGTAGTAAGAAATAAAGACTAAGGACACAAAGAAGATAGTTTAAGCAGGGGTTTTATGGGTAGGAAAGACCTGATGATTCTGACCCTAATAAAGGGAAAAAGCCCACAAATTCTTTATTTATAGTGAAACAAATCAAAGGGGGATTTATTGTGAGAAAAAGTTTTGCAAGATAAACAAGTGAGAGGCTGTAGGAAATTGGCCTGATTGGAGACTTATCACTTGCACAGTAATTTTTCCTCCTCCATGCAGCTGGTACCTCAAGGCTATTTGGGCTCACTGGTATCTCTTTCCACCTCCCACCAGCTGCATTTGAACCTGTGGCTGTTTGCATCGATAAATTCTGCAGTATCAAAGAATTCTCTTTGAGCAGGACATTGCCAAGGCAACAGAGCAGTCTCAGATCAGTGAGATGACACCAAAAGTTCTCTGAGGGGCACGCCTCCACTTAGAGATGGCTCAGACAGCCCCACAATTCATTCACAGCTCCCTCCCAGCAGATCTTATTCTTTGAATTCACAAGAAAAAGAGCCCATCCACAACAACATTCCATACTACACTACAACCTCAGTCAGTATTTATATATTTATTTATTTGTCTATGAGATAATCTATCTCTGAGTTTTTCAGATTAGCCTGGAACTTTCCATCCTACTTCCTCTGCCTTCTGAGTAGTTGGAATTATAGATGTGAACCACTGGACCAGGCATATGAAAGCACTTTGAATGAAGTCTTACTTTAATGGCACTCTGGTTATTTTTTACAAATTCACTATGCTACGACTACAATAGCTAAGGTGCAAAAATTCCACAAAAATAAGTGTTGGGCTAGGCACACATCCCACATGCCTGTAATCCCAGCAACTCACTAGGCTGAGGCAGGAGGATTCCCAGGTCAATGATGATGTCAGAAGCTTAGCAAGTCCCTAATCATCTTAGCAAGACCCTGTTTCAAAACTGAAAAAAAATAAAGGCAGGCGGTGAGCTACAGATGTGGCTCAGTGGTAAAATGTCACTAGGTTCGATCCCTGGTACCGAGAAGAAAACAAACAAAAAAAGAACTTTCAAACACTGTTGGAGTAGTGCAAATTTGTAAAACCACCTGGAAAACAAGGTAGCACTAAGTAACAAATTTTGTTATATATATGCCATAGGTCCCAGGATTGTAACTCTTGGGCACATGCTCTACATAAAAAATTTCTGCTTACACATATATTCACTGCATGTTTCTGTCTTTTCTCACACTCCTGACACTGATAAAATTGTAAATATTATTGAACAGTAGACAACATTACAAATTATGGTTCTTTTCAAATGTTGAATACTGTGTAACAGATTTAGATAAAACAATCACTAAATCTAAGACCTGAGTGAATAGCACATGATATCTTTGGTTAAGAAAGACACATAAACTTCAAAATATATCAAAAAGAGGCAAAATAAGTTTTCATGTTCACTATTACATGTATAAAGACAGTATAGCAATACAAGGATGACATTTATTGTAAACAGGAAATGTAATCCTGAAAGGATGTGTAGGGTTACTGGGTTCTGAAAATGTTTATCTTAAGTCTTGGGTGTTGATTTCATGGACATAGTTTTGAAAATGCTTTTTGGTTTTTTCTGACAAACATTTATGTATTATGCGGTTTTCTAGTTATTTGCTGTATATATTAAAATTTATCAAAATCTGTCATGCTTTTTATTCTTTGAAGTTGAAATATTGTGGTTTTCCTATCGGTATTTGGGTCCTAGATATTTGTTAGAATTGATCTCTCTCTAAAATGTTGTAATTACTTGAGGCTAGACAGAAATTCAGTACATTCAGCTTTATCTTCAGCTCCAGCAATATTCTGTTGTATTTTTATAAATATGTTTGTTCCAACTGTTCTGATTCCTTAAGCAATATTAGTTATCTCCTCTTCAGCCCACAGGTATACCTTTCAGTCATTTTCAAACCAATTTACTTTTCTAATTTAATTTTCATGTGATTACTTTGTAGACTTTTTAAAATTTCACTATGTCATTTTGATTCACTTAGAAGAATATTTTCGTCTTACATAGTTGCCTTTTTATCCTATTTTATTGTCCAGGAACACATTCTTTTACTCCTCCTCCAATCATTGATTTCTAAAATTGTATTAGTATTTATATCAACTCTTAAATATGAATTTGTTAACTATAGAACATCTTTTCTTCTTTTAAAAAGAATCCCTATTTTTCTGTTTTCTGTTACTATAATAAGATGTGTGAGTTTGAGTACTTATAAAGAAAAAGGGTTTACTTTGCTCATAGTTCTGGTCATTCAAGATGATGGTTGCAGTTTTGACTAGGGATATGAGTAGAATTTCAAATTGGAAGGCATCACCAGATTGGGAGTCCATATCATCAGACAGATGCTAAAGAGACTGGGGAACAGACAAGCATGCTTTTTTTTTTTAGTAATAACAACCCTCTGAGTAAAAGAACTCTCTGATTCCATGAGAACTATTTGAATCCTCTTGTGCCCAATGACCAAGGTACATTCCATGGATTCCACCCCCTCAACATTCTACCACCCCAACAATGGCACATTAGAGACTCAATCACCAAAACCCAGACCACAGAAGCCTCCAATTCTTTTCAAACACTCCCTTCCCTTTTTCAAGTTTCACATTTTTAAAACTTTTCATCAAAATTGCAGCCATGAAGTCTGCCTGGGACAAGAATTTTTTTTAAAAAAGAGCATGGAGATTATCTTCAGAGAAATTCAAGATTTCTCTAGAGTGCTTCAAATACTAGACTATATGTGAATTTTTATAATAATTTAGTAACATGGCAGTTTGTAAAAAATGAGAAAGTAGCAAAGGCAGGGATAGAAAATACATTTTATCTCTATGCTAGCATTAACCTTTGTAATACACATGCATTAGTTGATGATTTTCTTTACATATATTTTTGTTCCCCTCAACATATTTTGCATAATAGTTTATCCACATAGTAATTTTATTTTCAAATACTCAGCATTTATTCCTTCATTCTAATTAAAACTTGATAGGTATCCATCAACTTTCCCCAATTCCTTACCTCCAGACTATGGTAACCAGGAGTCTACTCTTGACATCTATGAGCTTGATCCTTTCAGTCTGCACATGTAGATAAGAACATGAGGTGTTTTTCTTTCTGTGTTTGACTAATTTCACTTAGCATAATGCCCTCCAGATTTATCCATATTTTCCCGAGTGACAGAATTACATATACATATATTAGATTACATTGCCTTATCCATTCGTCCACTAATGAAAACTTAAGCTAATTCCATGACTTGGCTATTATAAATAATGTTTCAAGGAGCATAAGCATGTGAATATTTCTTCAACATGTTGATTTCATTTCTGTTGTATATATATATGTGTATATATATATAGTGACATTCCTAGATCACATTATAATTTCATTCTTCATTTTCTGAGGAATTTCAATTGATTATTCATAGTAACTATATTAATTTATGTTTTCACTAACAGGTTTTCCCCTTCCTCCACATTCTCATCAACAACTATTCTTTCACCACTTCAACCATAGTCACTCTACATGGGGAGGTAATATCTCATTTTGATTTTAATTCATGTTCCCTTAATGATAAAGTGACATTGATGATTTTTTATATACCTCTGGGTTATTTGTAACCCTTCTGTAGAAAAACTTGAACTATTCTTTAGATCAAATGGACCTAATGTTTGCAGAAATTCCACCCAACAGCAAAGGAATACACATTCTTCTTAAATACGCACAACTTTCTCAAGAATAAATTATAGCTTAAATCAGAAATCAGGTCCAAGTCAATTTAAGAAGATTAAAATTATATCAAATATACTTTCTGATAATGATGGTTTGAAACTAGAAATTAGTAACTAGAATTTGCTTTGAAAAAAATCACAAATATGAGGAAACAACATTTTCTTACACAAAAGGTCAAAGAAAAATTTTAAATGAAAATTTAAAAAAATCTTGAGACTAACAAAAGTGAAGACAACATTGCAAGAACTACGGGATATAACAAATGGAAAATGCAAAGTACTGAAAGTACTCTGAAGAAAGGTTAGAGGAATAAATATTTATATCCAAAGGAGAAATACCAAAAATAAATAATCAAATATTACAATTCAAATAACTGAAAAACAAAACTAATCTAGGCCTTAACTTAGAAGAGAGGAAATAATGTACACAGCAGAAGTAAATGAAATAAAGACCTGAAAAGTAATAGAAACAATCAATAGAACCAGGGGATGGTTTTTTAATGATTAAAAGAAATTGACTAACCTTTAGTTAGAGAAACTAAGAAAACAGGGAGAATATGCATATATAAAATCAGAAATAAGAGAGACATTACAACTGATTCCACAATACAAAGAATCACTAATGATTGCTATAAGAAATTATATTCCAACAAATTGCTTTCATTTGTTTATTATAGGAGTCACTAAATTCCCAGACACATTAACCTAACAAGACTGAATCTTGAAAAAAAGGAAATTCTTAACAGACCAATAATGAATAAAGAGATCAAATTAGTAACAAAACGTCTTCCATCAACGAAAAAGGTAAGACCTGACAAATTCACTACTGAATTCTACCAAAGTTATAAAGAAACACAAATTTAAATCCTCCTCAAATTCCTTGAAAAATCAAAATGAAGGAATCCTTCCAAACTCCTAATGAGGCAGCATTACCCTCATACCCAATTCAGAGGAGGACATGACAAGTGAAGGAAACCAGAGGCTAATATTCCTAAAGACAGTAGATGCAAATATCCTCAATAAAATACTAGCAATCCCACGGGCGTGGTGGCGCAAGCCTGTAATCCCAGCACTAGGGAGGCTGAGGAGGGCGGATCACGAGTTCAAAGCCAGCCTCAGCAACTTAGCCAGGCCCTAAGCAACTCAGTGAGACCCTGTCTCTAAATAAAATACAAAATAGGGCTGGGGATGTGGCTCAGTGGTGGAGTGCCCCTGGGTTCAATCCCCAGTACAAAAAAAAAAAAAAAAAATACTAGCACTCCACATTCAACAGCCCTGTAAAAGAACCATCCACTGCAATGAGTGGAATTTATCCTACGGATACAAAGGTGGTTGAACATATGCAGCTGGATAAATGAGATCCATGTCTTCTCCACCTTTATTTCCATAGAGAATAAAACTGTTCTATCTTCTTTCAGTTCAGTTTCATTATGTCTGTTATAAAATATTTAAACTGTGTGGTGTGTTAATGGCATTCTTTATTATTTTTCTGTGATGTAACTTTTTCTTCATTTTTACTTTTCCTTGGTTGTTACCTTGGGGTTCTAAAGAGAGAAATTACGTCACTGCTTTTCAATAGCAAGCTTCAACAAAAGACAGCTATTTAGTCATTCAAGAAATATTTATTTGGCAAACAGTATGTTCTAATAAAATCAGTGTAAAGTCCTTGGAGAAAATGGTAGATGAATAAAGTACACTTCAGGCAACTCTACGTATGCATAAAAGCCTACACTTCTCATGTCTCCCCAAGTATTTTATCTTCAGTCATAGGAAAGTTTCCTTTGCCCCTTATTTATTTTACTCAGATATACTTATTTTTATACTATGTGGCAAAGAGTACTTTTTAACCCTCTCAAAGACTATATATCTTAAGAAGTCATTGGGTGCTTGGGTATGCATACATGCGTATGCATAAATAGATGATAGATAGATAAATAGATAACTTTTCTTTGGTCAAATTTTGGAAACTTATTTGGACACTTACATAAGAAAAAGCCAAAATGGACTAGCTCATCCACATAATGTATTGTTTGAAATTTCATGTCAAGTTGTATAGATTTCCTATATGCCTTAAGTTGACACTTTATTTCTTAGTTACCCAGTTATAGGCAATGACTTTCATATAAGATGTCAAAGCACCACTAGAAAGTTTTGACCAGTTACCTTGAAAGCCAGCCTCCTCCCACAGGTCTTGATTGGTCCGGGTCCAAAGATAAAGTGCCTCCATTGTGATGGAGAAAGCAGTCTGAAATCCCATGCCTGGAAGAGTCTTGTGACCTCAATGTGTTTTCTTCATCTTCCCTACTCAATCCCAGCTTTGATTAAGGTTCTCTGTGAGGCCTACATAAACTCTCTTGGGTATTCTTTTATTTACAGACTCTGAGTTTTCCTGATCATTAGCACTGATGAGATCACTATTTTGAGGTAGAGAAATGATCAAAGCTTCCCTTCAATTGTATTATCCATGGTATGGCTATTCTTCATGCCCTATTCAAAATAAAAAAGTAATTATGTCACCATCTCTTAATTTCTTTCTGATTCATAATTAGGTTGCTTCTCTGAATCAAAATCTCATTATTCATCATGTATCTCCATATGGTTTTGCAACTTGAGGAAGCCACAACTTGATAACATCTTCCTTCTGTCCAGCACATGGTTCCAACATATTGAATCTCCATTGACTCCATAAATGTAGCATTTCACTTTCTCAAGAGGGCAGTTATTGCTACATATAGAAGTAGTTTAGACCTCATGGGAATATGAACCTAAGAAAACTTTTTACTTTCTTTTCTCCATAAGTGATCATGAAATACAATCTCTAAGATCTAGTAGTAATAGTTAATTTAAATAATATATCATCACATTGTTTTTACTGTTCCCTTGATTCACTATTCTTATTTCTCAGTCTTGCAAACTGAAATTGGCATCTCTAATAAATTATTGGTTCAAAGTCCTCTGCCTCAGGGTTTGCTTTGTAGAGAGTCCATGTACCAATATTAGAGCAATAAAATTAAACTACTTAACCTAGATGGAAGGGGATTTTATAAAATAGTTGCCTTCTGGAGTCATTAAAATGAGATACTGCTTTGAGTGTCAAATCTTCAATATGATCATTTCCTGAGGTTAATCTCCCATTCCAATGCACTAATGATTTTATTGAAAACTTCAATTTCTTTTGTATTCACTGCAAATATTAACTGTCTCAATATTATGAATTTGAACAGCGATTTCAAGAGACCAGGATGGCTCTAGTGAGTATCATCAGTGCAGGGTCAGTGCTGAGTGGTGCCTCCCACCAGTCAGAGTTTGCAGGAGCAATTAGAAAAGCATATTAAATCATATGAATTCTGTTGTTTAATAGTGGCACTTGGACAAACAAAACTAATAGGAATAATATATAAGAACTTGAAAAATGAAAAATATGTTATTAAAATTACAATCTTTTAATTAAGAAGCCATTCTATAGGGAAAAGGAGTTACAAAAATTCATCAACATTTTAAAGTTAAAACTGTAGCTTTCTAGATCAACACCGAAGTGTTATAACTGTAAGTTAAAACATTTTACAAACTGCTGAATCTGAGTAGAAATATTTAAGCATTTCAAACTCATTTTCATCTGAACTGAGTGTGAAAATATAAAATTGCAACCGCAAATTAAACTCCCCTCTCTATTACACTACTGAAAGTATGAAGCATTTCTAACTTGGAAAGTTTATCAAATATATTTAGAATTTTTCATATTCTTTGGATGTCTAATAAAGTTTGATAGAAAAACACATCATTGTATTAATGCAGTTAAGTCAAACTTAATAGGTTTGTTTTGGTTTGAGTTTTGGTTTGGGTTTTGGTACAGAGTTTTGAACTCAGGGGCACTCCACCACTGAGTCAGATTCCCAGCCCAATTTTGTATTTTTATTTAGAGGCAGGATCTCACTGAGTTGCTTAGTGCCTAGCTTTTGCTGAGGCGGGCTTTGAACTTACAATCCTTCTGCCCTGAGCCTACTGAGCTGCTGGGATTATAGACATGTGCTGGAGCACCCAGCTTTAACAGGTCTTTTTAAAATAACTTTTCATCTGCCCCTGCAGATATGATGGTGTTATATACAAGCTACTTCACCTAATATATATCTACTAAAATCTAATAATTGTGCAAAGGATTTTTAGTTGAGAATGTGAGTTAACACCCATATTAGAAGTATATATTGGAAATTTATATTCATTCTAATTATTTAATTAAAGTTTGACTCACTGAATAACATTAACAGGACCTTGTTCTTTTCAAATGTATTGTTTCTATTCAACTTCAAATGTTAAGTGTTAATTCTATCTAAAATAATTTTAGGAACTTATTAATGTTCTAAAAGCTTTTTTCCAATTTCTATTATAGTCAATAAAATTCAGTTACTTTAATTATGTTATAATGGCATATCTTATATATTTCTACAAATTTAAAAATTCATGAATTCTTATTTTTTAAAAGTTTCATATTTTAAGCTACTTGTCTCCATGTTCTAGCTCATTTCATATACTCTAAAGACCTCATGAAATCAAATAATGTTTTTACAATGATTTTGCAAGTCTGCTTTTCATTGATGTAATCAAAATAACTGACAACAAGTTTGAGGAGGAAAAATTTAATTGGAGTTCATGGTTTCCATTCCATGGTCATCCAGTTCCAATGATCCGGACCTAAAGTTAAGGAGAATCAGATGGAACGACATAGCAATAGAAAGCTGCTCAGCTTATAACAGAAAGCAGAGAGAAAGATAGGATGGGGCCAGGAAAAATATATAGTTTAAGGTCGTATTTCCAGTGACCCACTTTATCCAGCCACATCCCACCTGCCTATGGTTACCACGCAGCAGTCAAGTCAGCTATCAATGGATCAATCTAACAAATTCATTAGTTCATTGACAATTTCAGAACACTAATCATGCCTAAAAACTTTACCTCTAAATCTTTCTGTATTGGGGATAATTCTTCTAATGCTCAAGACTTTTGGAAATATCTTACATCCAAGAAACAACAATAATATGATGCATTATTAACATACATCTACATTTCTCTTCTATTTCTTTTTCTCTCTCTCTTTCCACACACTCAAGCTCATACATACACTCACATACCCCTCTACCAGCTTTAAAGAATAGTTTTATCTTTTACAGATAGAGCCATCCTTCAATGATTTTCTTTTAACTGAAAATTAATCCCATTGAAGCAGTGAGATATTTTGTTGTTTCATTACAGTATTATTTTAATTACAGCATTTCTGCATCTTTTACTGGGCTGATTCTAATATACTGCTGAATCTAACTTCACTTGTATCCTCTGATAGGATCCAGTTCCTAACCCTTTACCTTGACCCCAAGTAGGCTTAGACGGTATTTTTCTGGCTTCCAGGATATCTTGGCCTTTTATAGGTTGCTGTATTTGAAATTTTGTCCACTTGGTTTGGATTTTTAAGATAAAAGTTTCTTTTAAAATCAAAGTACTTACTGAAATGCCAAATAAATGGAACAATGTTTTACTATCATCCTTTTGAAATGTGTAATAAATGCATTCATCCTCAAGGCAATTTAACCTTTACAAATATCTTGTACTGACTCCACAGGTCTGTTTCAGTTTATAAATTAGGTATCACCCAAAGGTTATGTGTGAGAAAATGCAAGGAAATTTAGAGCTGAAATGAAGTGTTACAAGAGTTTTTACTTAATCAGTTATTAGTCTCTTAATAGGAATGAACTGGGAGGTCGTGACTATGGGCAGGTAGGGTGTAGTTGAAGAAGGTAGGACACTGGGAGATGTGACTTATGGTATATATTTTGTTCTTGGAAAGTGGAGCCCTCTTTCTGCTTCCTAGTGGCCCCATATTCTGAGGGACTTTCTTTTACCACACTCTTCTCCCATGAACCTTACAACCAGAGCAGTGGAGTCAGTTATGCGTTGATATCTCTGAAATCGCAAGTCCCCAAATAAAATTTTCCTTCTCTAAAATTTTTCCTGTCAGGTCTTTTGGTCACAGTGGCAAAAATGCTGATTAAAACAAAGACTTTATTACAAAAAAAATCAATAAATAGCATTTTTGTGTTTAAAGACTCCTATATAACCAAATAAATGGGAATTTTCTGCAGTATAATGTAAATTAAATTGCAAATTAAATGTTATAATTTGTGTGCACGAATAATGCAATATCTTTGAAAATGTGATGAGAAAAATGACCAAATATTGCAATGTATCAGTGCCATGAATTTCACCTATTCTATAATTAACAAATTGATTGGATAAGATTTAATCTAACTTATCCAAACTCAGTCTTTATGTGTGACTTATCCTCTATTATTTTATTGCAAATCAGTGAGAAAATGTTTAACAACCTTAATTTTTTTCACTTTTATTAGGTTGTTTTTAAATCATTCAGGTAAATTCATGTTCATTGCATAGCTTTAAACAAAACATGATTGATTTCTTATTTTAACCATGATTACTTTCAACATGATTAATATGCTTATTTTCCAGAGTGGCCTCTGTTCCTGAATCTTTGGGTGAGGTTGTCCTTCTTGAACTCATAATGCCATCACATCATGCCTTTGAGGTATATTTTTCAAAATAATTAGAGGCCTTCAACAACGTAACCTGGACTTTTCAAAATATACAGTACTCATTCAACTTTAATAACAATAGAATAGTTTATCTTAATGTATGCTAAAGTGATGTATTAAATAAAAGACAAAATTGCAAGAATCAATTCAGTAATTGAAAGCATTCACTCTCATTAGTGAAGCCAGGGAACAAAAAGAGAGTCAATATAGATAATAAATAATTGGGTCCAATCAGGAAACTGAGGGGCTATTTGGAAAGAAAATCAATTGCTGCCCTTTGCCCTCCTTTCAAAGCCCTTTCCCCAGTTTGTGCTCCAACATTTTGCTAAGATAATCTGTCCCAAGAATTGTTCCTTCCTGCAGGGAGTTGTAAGGGATGTTAATTACCTTGCTGCCTGTATTACTCCACCTTTTGACTCTGCCCCTTCACCTTTTGGCCCTTCCCATTTGGTTAACCCTGGTCACAGGTCACTTATGCAGGATGGGGAGATATAAGGTGGAAGGAGGGCAGGAAAACACAGAGAATCTAAAATCTATACAAGGAGCAGGACATTGACTTCTTTGGTTACCATCTCTGGCCCCCTTCTTCCTCCCCAGAGAACCACTACTCCTAAAACAAAACTCGCTTTCTATGCTTGTCAGCATTCCTCTGATATTCCAACTTCAACACCTGGAGAGATGGCACTCATCACAGGTAACCATTTGTATCATTAGCATTCAAATGTTATTAAAACCCAAGTCTTTAACAGAGTTTTCAATAATTGTGCTCATACTAGAATGTTTATGGTAGTTGTTCAGCATCTACCAGACATATGTGTAAATTATATAAACATCCATCCAAATAAGTTTTGCTAAATTTGGCAAAAAATTACATATTATTGCTACTTTTTCACTTATTAAACAAAAAATTGGCATATGTGCCTCAAGTAATATTTACGATATACTACACTGAAAAGCACTGCTTGATTTTCTGAAATTCAAATTAAACTGGGCACCTTGTTTCATTTGGCAGCACAAATAGAAATTATGTCAAATGATTTGCAGCTTCCAAAAATTTTGTGGTAGCTTTCTTTTCCTCTATTTTTCATAAGCTTTGAAGTGAAGATTGCTTTGAACATCACAAATTATTTTATTATGTAACATAGGCAAACACCTCATTTGGCATCATTTGGAAATGTGAATTCCTAGAAATAGTATGAGAAATGTTGTGTTTAATATATATCTATATATGAATATATTTATACTTAATATCTATGTTTTTCTGTGATTTTATATCCTTTTATTTACTTAGCTTATTTTTATAAGCAAGTTGAACATTTAATACATTTCTCCCATGACCATGGTATAAGCAAAAATAACCAACACAGTTTTGGCACCATGATAAAAACACAAATAACCAGAGTGGAAACAGACCTCAAACAGATCAGCAAACTTTCCTTTATACTGCAGGAGAATAAATCAGTCAGGCACTGGAGGGGTTCACTTTCTGGGTAGAAATATGGCTGTAGGTTACCAATGGGCTCTGAGTTTTATAGTTTACAATGAGGGTGGTTTAATTATTGTAGACTGAGGCAGGACATGTTGGTTTGGAAAGAAATTGTAAAAAGCCAGGAACTCATTATTTTTGGGAAAAGCTCAGAACTCAGTGTTTACTTATCTTCTTCCACTGGGACCCATTGTTACTCAGAGTTTCACAGTTTGTTTTCCTTCTAGAACTCATCAGCAATTGGAAAGGGTAAAAGTCCAAGGCTCAGCATTTCAGTATCTACCTCCTCCCTCAGAACCCATTGTGGTATGAAAGGGAGAATGTTTGCCATTGGTGGAAATGCTGGGGATGAACTCAGGAAGGGATGAAAGTTTCTTTTTCCTTCTCAGGGACCATTGTTACTGGGAGAGGATTTACTGGGAGCGGTTTAATGTTTGGCTAATTTCTCTCTCTCCTCCCAAGCCACATCATCTTTCCATTTTCCCTGGAAATTGTATTGTAGAGACATTATTTTCTATAACCCTTCATTTCAGACTCTGAAAAGGGAGAATGAATTGGGACAATGGAATCAGATTTGGTTGCTTCCTGCTGAGAGGGTGTGATGTAGGGAGACTCTTCCTTCCTGAGTTCTGGAAGAGGGCATGGAAAGTCCCAGCAGTTGAGGATTGAAGAGGGATAGGAGCCTCGAAGACATTGTAGTTAAAGTCCTCCTTTTGTGGTTTCAGAAAGTCAGGCTGTGAATGCTGGAGAAGTGTGTTCTAGGAGACAGTTTGAGCTGTGCAGGTTTCATTAAGAAACTCCTTCTGTACAAAATTAAGAACAGGGAGAAGAAAGGTTATTATAAGAATGGTGGAGATTAATGAATTTGCTAGTGCTAGGAAAGCAATTTTCCAGTGTCAAGACAGGACATGTTCTTCTAAAATGTCAGGAATCATACACCTAAAGTATGTAGCAGGCAAGATAGTTGGGACACTATTTTCCTTATTCAAAGCCATCATGCCACACTCAAATTTAGGGTGTACATGCCGTGCCTTCAGGATTATGGGTCCGCTGGCACACAACAAACATGATTAACTTTGGAACCATAGTTTCCTGATGTTTTAGCCATCTTTTATGACAAATAAAAAGAGGTAAAATTAACAGTATACTTATAGCTAGAAACCCAGCTACGTGTGTAGAAAAGTATTTAAAAGAGTCAAGAGAAGAAATTGCTTCAGGTACCGGCTGATATAATGCCACTGCTGCAGGAGATGCAGAAGCAAATATCTCAGCCAGGCTATTAGCCATGAGAAAAAACGTTTAGCACTTTTACAGGGAGCCAGGTGGCTCCTGGTGTTTGGGGAATCATAATAGTTTGTCCTGGGCTCTGTCATATAGTCTGATTGACAAAGTGTTATAACATACATTTCTCACATCTAATATAATATGTTTTGTGAGGCATTGTTTTGTACTTGAGTAGGTCCAGACAATAAAACATATGGATTTAACACACATGCTGTGAGACAGAATTCCTTATGAAAGGAAATATTAAGATGGGTAACACTTTTAAACTTATTATATTGAAAATCACCATTCCAGATTCCAAAAGACTCCTGAGTCAGACCTATTTTCCATATTCCCTGTGGTCCTAAGGCCATTGAACCTTGCCTCTTACCACTCCTGTTTGGTTTACATAGACATAGCATTCTTCCCTGAGCTGTTGTGCAGGATAACAGATGCCAAGGAGTCCAATTGATTTTGTAAAATCAGCAGCAAATTGGTGACCTGTCAGATATCTGCAATAACCTGTGCTATTTTTATAGTGTGTAAGGTGTTCTCAATGCCTCTGCTCCTTCGATAATACCAATGGATATTTTTAGCCCTATGAGTAAGAGAATAATTTGGGGGACTCTTCTATGTCTGGTTTGTGCTTTTATTGGAATGGGTAGGCTTTGGTTGTGGGGTAAAATTTCAGTTTGAGGACTAAGGAAGAGTAAAGTACAGAGAACAGTTTAATTTTGGTAGGCAGGGATAAATATGAGCCTCACAAAGGAAAAAATATTCTCAGAATTTGGGGGACACAAGGGCAGTGGAATTGAAACAAATGTTGGTCTTAAGTTCCATTAAACAACTCTTGTCTATTCTTCAAAATGCAGCATAGGTAAGAAGGTACTTTGGTTATAACCCTTTTTGCTAGGTGTTTATGATGAAGCTGGGCAAACTGAACTTGTTCCTCTCTGTTGTTAAGACTAAGATGAATTCCCATAGTCATCACTTTTGGGGAACTTGAGAGCAGCTTCTTAGCTCTTTTAGTGTCATTTGCTAGGATGAGTGAGGGTCTCTTTGATGAGGTGGCTTCCTTTGGAAGCATCAGGCCTGTCCCCTTTCTCAAAAGACCCTCTGCTTTAAAGCAGGGGAACTGACTGACTTCTTTCTTTTTAGAGTCTCAATGACCCCTGACCCCCCAGTTAGGAAATCATATGGCCTAGAGTTCCAAAGCTCTTGGAGAAGTTCCCTCATTTCCCATGTTTATGCTGACACAGAGGGTAAGAGCTGAATATTGGTGTTTTGGGTCCTTTTATTCTTAGTCTTAATCTTTAAACCTTCATCTTAAACATCCAACAAGTCAGTCTAAACAGCCTTAAAGTAAGAGTGCTGGGCTTTCAGTTTATTGTTTACCACTTCACAGTCATTTACTCCTTTTATTTAATTGGGGTCTCTATTAGTATTGGAAGCTTGCCTTCTATCCTAACTGTCCTATAGGCAATGGTTATTATCTCAAATTAACTCAGGTTGTTTGTCTTTAGAAGTAATGTCTCTGCAAGATATTAGCAGGCAAAAGTTAGAGTTTATGAGAAAAATACAAATGAAATTAATAAGAGTGAAAATATTTTCAGTTTGTGTAATAGCTATCTTGAATTTTGGTTGAGTTTTACGTTATATTCCCTGTTTGAGATCATAGTAATCTTTATAACAAAAATCAATATTTTGAACACAACTTCTTTAAATGAACTGAAGTCTGGATATTTTGGAGCTATTCTAACATGCAGTAAGGTGGAAGGCAGAGCCTTATCTCAGCTAAACCAGGGCTCTTGACAAATTTGGGGTAAACTGTTCTAGTTCTGAAGTTGATCTTTGCCTCTTTCTTATATAACATGTGACAAAGTTTTCACATATTGTGTCCTGATTCTATACGAATGTTAGATAATACAATATAACATTACATTTAGAATATGAATCAAAGAAAGGCTAAGAGAGTTTTAACTTTCTTTTGTGTAGAAAAGTAGAAAAATGTTTTCATGTTTAACAATATTAACCTTTAAACAGGTCAGACTACAATTATTTTTTAGATACACATTTACATTTCTACCCAAGTATAAAAGTAATATAAAATTCAGGTTCAGCTACAGTACATTACATATGTATGTATGTATGTATGTATGTAATGCATATTTCATGTATTACATACATACAATAATGTATGTACCCATACATTATTAGGTGTGATATAAATATATACCCAATTAAATTTGATATTTATATAAGTCTAAAGTTATTATTACAAACAACTTCAATTTGGAGAATACCAGCTTGATAAAAATGGCTTTATTTTAATCTTCTGCTTTAAAGAATTTTATACCTAGAACATATGAACATATTTCATATGCTATACTGATGCTTTTATATTAACCAAAGTTGGCTTTTAAAGGAAAATATAGACTCTGTAATGTAGCATAACACTCGAAAATTGTTGTGCAACTACTGTTGGACAGACCCTAATTGCTTTCAGATAAGTTGCTTGAAAGAATAAAATGTAATAAATCAATGTTAAGAGTAAATTAATGTTTTAAAAAATCTTTGTTAGTTTAACACATAGATTAAACCTTGGTCTTATATCAGTTTATTAGTATTTGACCTTAGGGAAAAACCTTAAATAACTTTAAATGATTGTGACATACACACACAAATACACACACACACACACAATATATATATATATATATGCACATATATGTATGTATATTTATATATAAAACTTAGTTACATACAAATTTGTTGAAATTTGCACTTTACTTACACACATCTTATTACTTACTTTACTTAGACCCTCTTATTGCTTACTTCATCAGATTTTCTTACCCAGAAACATTCTTTTTCTTTTCACTAAATATATTTTCATACCTAGAAGCTTATGATTCTTCTTTCCTATCTGTTGACCCCTTTTCTTAATACACATTGTGAAATAACCCTTATGAAATTTCTGAATTTATACAAATTATTGCATTTTTAAATATCTTTTTTTTGGTTTTTTAATTATAGATGGAAACAATACCTTTAATTTATTTATTTATTAATGTGGTACTGAGGATTAAACTCAGTGCATCATGCATGTGAGGCAAGCACTCTACAACTGAGCTACAACCTCAGCCGAAAAATTAACTCCATTTTAATAAGAAGAAATACTTTATGTTGTTTACATTACTCTAGTTGAAACACAGTTGAAACTTTTGGATCCTTTTTACATAGAATTACATCTGTTTGTTTACCAATTTGTGGAAACACAAAAAATGCTCAAGTATCACCCCATGGAATTCAAAAAGTAAAGAGTACTTGATGATATATTTAACAGTGAGCATTTTCACTTTGTAACAAACACATTTATGAAGATTAATTCAGCTGATGTTAAATCTAATTTATTTTTTAACTATAAGAACCAAGGTGTCAGACAAGTGTATTGAACAGTATTCACCTCTTCCTTGTTGAAGAAAAATTCTAGAAACAATGGATTTATATATTTACATTTTACTAATTGACCACACCAAAACCTGTAAGTTAGTAAGTTAAAGACATCCTTCACTCTCTTCTGTCTACCCAATGTAAACTGAACCCTGCAAACCTTGTGCATCACAGGCACTTGGATATTTATTTTTTTTAATTTTTAATTTATGAACACTTATTTATCTATATGCCAATTTTGATACACACATACATGTAGATAGTCCACACATACACAAAACAAAGGCCTTGTAGCATTTTAAGGCCTATTATATTATATTGAGAGCTAATTCTTGAAAATGGTCCTCTGAAAAAAATTAGAATGTAAAAAACTCTATAGATGAATAAAATAGGTCTGATCACAAAAACACTAATCTAGGCATGAAGGATCAAAGAAAAAATGTGAATATACCATTTGAAATGAAAGAGGGAAAGTGAGAGAGAGAGAGTACTCAAATCATTTTTCTCCCCATGCTTCAGTTAGTTGTTTTCCATTTGAATTTTAACAGACACTTTTCCCCTTTATTTCCTTTAGTTTCAGATTGGTCCCCTGCTGAGCCTGCTGGCCTCCCCTATCTATATTACAATGCAGTCCTCAGCAACGTGATCTGGGAAGAGCTGAGGGAATCTGCTGTTTCTAGCAGAAGGCTCATGCTTAGGGCATTTTAACTATTTTCCCCCACTTGGTAATCAGACCAGGTTTGGTTTAGTTTTCCTGTTAGTTTTGAGGATGTAGCTGCTATGTCAGGCTCCTTATTGAGACGTGCCACTGGCCATTTGGCTGGTCTATTCTTTTGTGTGACTATTTTCAGGGTTATTTTTCCTCTCTCAGTGATGACCAAGTTAATGTTTTGCTCCATAGGTAAGCTGAGGGTAAGGGCTCCCTTTCCCATGCCTATGGGCTGGGGTTTCATTCAGAATGAAGAATACTAATTAAACTTTTGACAATTATTTTAAGGGAGGACATTTACCATCTATTTGTGCACTTAAAATTTCTTCAGAAGGGAAATATGTGCCTGCTGTCTGGCCATTCATCACTCCTGTAAGGTAGGGCTCCTCTGATGTATTATGAGACTTGGGAAGCTGGCTGCTCCTACCCTGGGGACAGTCCACCTTCCAGTGTCCCCATATCCATGGTTAAGACAGGGCTTGTGGGGGGCCTTGTGTTATGACACAATTTTGTCCACTGCCCAGTCCACCAACATTGGAAACAGGGCTCAGGAGGTGTATTAGAGGGTGTGGTGGGGCCACAAGCAGAAGGAACTTTTCTTAAGCTATGGATAGTTGAGGTCAGGAGCTGATATTTAGTTTTAAGATACTTTTCTTTCTTCTGTTTGGCCTCATCTTACCTAGTGTTAAAAGTTTTGAAAGCAGTATGTAGAAACTGCCTCTGGGAAGCCTTGGGGTCCTTTTCTAACTGTCTAAGTTTTTTATGGGTATTAGGTGCATACCTGATGAAAAATTGGACAGGGACAAAGAGTACCAATAGGCTTATGAAGGTGTAGGGTGGTATATTTGGTAATTGAGTAAAGGAAAAATAAAAATTGGAGGTAGGGAATCTCAGAAAATTTTGCCATTCTGTAATAGGTAATTTTTTAGATTTTGGAAAATTTCTTGATCAAATGCCCCTTACTTGGACTATTGGTAGAGATGATCTAATTTGTATTGTGGCCAAATTTGGATGCTGAGCTTAACGAAGGATTTAATTTTAAGATTAGTTTAGGAGTAAAGGGTCATAAAATTACAAGTGAAACAACTGGGGAGTCCCTGGAATTGATTGAGTGACTCCCATGTTGGGGAGGTTTGACTGAGTATGAGTCTGAAACTAGAGTGTCCTCCAAACTTCTCCTGACACTGGCTGAACTGTCCCATAGGAGAATGGGAGAACATCTTCACCCCAATCTCAATGGTGTTGGAAACCTTGGCGTCCCAGTGGGCCAAAAAGTGAGGTATTGGGGCAGGGTACCTATCTGCTGGAGACTAGATGGGGTCTTACCTTTCTGGAGGACTTAAAGGGTGGTGTTGGATGCTGGAACAAAATGGCAAAGAGGTCTCTGAAGGTCTTCAGGGTACAGGGGAAGGGATGGATTGGGAAGAAGATGGCAAGGGTATGTGAAGGGGGTCAGCACCAAGAAAGGATTTGATACAAATCTTTCTCCATCCACATAGTATAGGTCCAGGACCACCTACTCCAGAGTTGAAGTTGGTTATAGGACATATGCCAGAAGCCATTCAGCCAGAGTGAACTTGGATGTGAAGGGTTTCTTTCTATAGTTTGGGGAGGTAGGTGAGGGAGAGAGTGAGTCTGGAGATTCAGCTATAGTTACAGAAGCTGCGACTGGTGTTCTCCCAACCTCAGAGGACCACAGGAATGCTGAATACTCAATTGTCATGTCTCAGGTCACATCGACCATTTAATGTGACTGTTAGTGAAGATGGTTTCTTAGAACCTGGAGGGAGACTATTTCCTCACTACCATTCCTGGGTTTTAGCACCAATATATAAGCACAATAATCAACAGAGTTTTGGCACCATTATGAAAACACAAATAACCAGGATGGAAGCAGATCTCAAACAGATCAGCAAGCTTTCCTTTATTCCACAGCAGTCAATCAATCAGGAACAGGAGTGCTCACTTTCTGGGTTGAAAAATAGCCATAGATTAATAGGAGGCTCTGAGTTTTATGGTTTACAATGAAGGTGATTCAATTTTTGGAGACTAAAGTATGACACATTGTTTGGACAGTCAGGAAAGAAACTGTAAAAAGCCTGGAACTCATTATCACTGGGAAAAGGCTCAGAATTCAGTGCTCACTGTTTACCATCTTCCTCTGGGACCTACTTGTACCTAGAACTTCACTATTTGATTCTATCTCTCTAGGACTCATGGGCAATGGGAAAGGGTAAAAGTCAGGGCCCAGGGTCTCAGTATTGGTCTCTTCCTTTCAGGAACCATTGTGGTTGAGAGGGAGTGTTTGCTATTGGAGATGCTAGGGATGAATCCAGAAAGGGATGAAAGTTTGCTTTTTACCCAAAAAGGAAAGGATTTACTGGGAGAGGTTTAATGTTTGGCTAATTTCCCTCCCTCCTCCTGAGATACACATCTTTCTATTTTTCCTGGGGACTGTCTTGTAGGAATATTATTTTCCACAACCCTTCACCCAGCACACAAGAAAACACAACTTGCTTTTTAGAAAATGCTATGTTGTAGAGAAGTGTTATAGTAAAGCATAAATTACAACAATGTATAATGTGTACTGTAATTGAAAATGTACTTTTGTTGTAAGAGTATACCTCCATGAGAAAACAGTAAGACAAGGGTCTGATGAAAAATATCCCTAGATGGAGACAATAGAATGACAATATCACAGAGGAGTAAATGTGACTTTTAAAGAAACAGGAGATTTGACACTATTGAAATGCAGAATGTAGTGAAACAATGATAAATGAGTCTGCAGCAATAGGAATGCACTAGATCCTTTGTATCTATGCAAAGGCATTGTGGTAAGTGGACATAAGAGAAGACTAGGCATTTTCCTGGCTACTCAGGAGGCTGAGGTAGAAGATGGCAAGTTCAAGCCTTGCCTGGGGAACTTATTAATACACTGTCTCAAAATAAAATAAAGTGATCTAAAAATGTAGCTTAGTTGTTGAACACTTGCCAAGCATGTAAGAGGTTTTGGTTCATCCCTCAGTACTTTAAAATTAATAAATATAAAACATAAATAAATGAAAGGAAACAAAACATTGAAGAATTATTTTGCATTTTAATGGGATAATTAGATTCACACTTTGAACATGGTGTGTTTTTACTCAAAGTTTCTAATTATCTTGTTCAATGAATACAGGTATTATTATTCTTTTTTACTTTTCATTAAAAAGCAATGTAATTATATTTTTTTCATTTAATATATTTTGTAAAAATATGCTATGAAGTGAAAATTGCTTTGAATGTCACAAATTGTATTATTATGGAACATATGCAAACACCTGGTTTTGCATCATTTGGAAATATGAATTCTTTAACATGTCACATAAAGGATTGCAGAATTTAATTAACATTGTGCGAGTATAGGTGTCCTTCACTGCTAATGTATTATATGTTCTCACCTTGCAAAGAGACTTCTGCATCGTAGACAATTACACAGATGCCCTTATTATTTTTGCTGTTAAGATTATTCACATGTTATCATGTATTTTATAATTAGATAAATACTGGTATAGAGAGTTGATTATACTTGGTGATTTATGTTTCCGGTCACTTCTCCCATCAACACAAATAGAGCGTTTACAATTTTCTATAATTTTATAAATCAGTTTTGTTATACTGATATTTTTCTCTTTTGTATGAAGTTCAAATATTTTCAATAATAATCTCTATTTAAAAACTTACATCATTAGTCTAGGTATAAAGTAAGAATAGCTACAAATGATAGTCAATCGTGGAATCAGACTGAATTCTAAGGGTGGGAAGGAAACAAGTGACTTTCTAGTACCAACAAGTTGGATGTGGACTCAAAGTACAAGGACTGGTGGAAATATAGTTAAGAGAAAACTTGGGTTTAAATCACATGGTAAAATTCAGAATCATCACATGAACTGCACACGACATAGTGATCTGGGTGTATAAATGCATCTACATATAGCAATACTACCCTCTTTAACACCGTGCCCATCTACAGGAACTAGATCTCTAGAAAAGGAGCCAGACATATATGTCAAGTTTAAAGAAGAGACAGACAAGTACTGTTTTTGACACAATCATTGTAAAACATAGAATGTTATTCTAAATAATACTTGCAATTTTAAAAAGTCTTATACTAAAGGAAGGGCTGTAGTTTTCCTAAGTAATCATGTTTTTCAAACAGAATTTATAAAACTTTAATCAATTGAGTCACTGACAAATAAATACCCTGAAGCCTTGTGCCCAAAATTCAACAAAATGAACTGCAAGCGAGGGAAGGGTAGGGTAGGGTATAGAAGGGGAGGTAGAATAAAGCAAGGTAGGATAAAGTAATAGCAAAGGGAAATAAATGGAGAGAGAGAAGACCTGAGGAGAGGGCAGGGGAGAAAGGGTAGGCATGGAGAGGTCAGGGAAGGAAAGGAATAAAGAAAGCAATGGATGTTTTCATTTTTTCTCAGGGTAATGCACCTTAAAGAGGAATGCTTGACTTTATTTTGCCTCTCCAACAAAGGGGAACACTTATATACTACCAGTTAGTACCCTTAAAAAAGAAATCCCAGAACTAGCTAGTTCCCCCAATCATGTGAGGGCACAGCAAGAAGAAGCAGATACCTATGAAATAAAACCAGGTCCTCGCCAGCTACCAAACTGACTTGATCATGGACTTCCCAGCCTCTAAAATTGTAGGAAATATATATATATATACATATATAATATATATATATTTATATATTTCCTAAGTTTTGATGATACAAATAATAAAATGTACATCTCAATAAGAACTGTTGCTATTAAACACCAACGTAATATATTCATTTGTAGGAAGAAATCAGACATAAAAGATATTTGGGGTAAAGTGAATATTTACTTAGTTTTAGGCACATATAGTTTATTTGAACTGTTTTTTACATTTTATAACCACATTAAGATTTTAAGTTTATTTCTAGTAGTAGAAAAACTAGGGTATGATCATTAAAAAAATGAATAGAGGGGCTGAGGTTGTTGCTCAGTGGTAGAGCGCTTGCCTAGCACATGTGAGGCACTGGGTTTGATCCTCAGCACCACGTAAAAAAATAATAAATAAAAGAAAGGTATTATGTCCAAACACAACTAAATTTTTAAAAAATAAAAATAGTAAGTATCCAAAATATTAAATTGGCAAAGTTAGCAATAGAATGAGTTATTAACCTTTTCCGGGTAGTATAACCTGCTTGGATAGAAATATTTTATGTATAAGTTTCACAAAAAAAAAATATGAAATGACCTTTGAATTGGTAGATACTATAAAATTTAATATAATCAAGTTTATAACCATCAATAGGATCACATAATTACACATATTATTGAAAACAAGAAGACTTAGAAATTAAAGAACACTAGAAATCATGCAGTCAGAATTTGCAAGTGAATGAATTAGATATAAATTTGATACAATAATCTATTAATCTTAGTTTTCCCATTTTATCTAAGTATAAAATTTGAATAATATTGACTTTATTCTTTAAATTAATAAATTTTATATTTGAGGTCTATTCAGTTATACAAAAAAATTATGCAGCAAGTACAGAAAATTCCCATAAATAGGAATCCACCATTACCTGCAGTTTCTTTTTCCCCAGTTTTAGTTTCTCATGATAATCAACCATAGTCTTGAAAATATTTAATAAAAACTTCCAGAAATAATTCATGTTTAAAATTGTATATTATTCTTGGTTCTGTGATGAAATCCCACACTTTTCCATTTAATCCCACCTGGCATGTGAATCATCTCTCTAGTCTATCAGTGCTGTATACCTGCTGTCAGTCACTCAGGGGCTCACTAGGTTGTCAGATGAAGTGCTGTAGTAAACTGCCTTTTGGGCATCCAATGAAGTTTGTGGGATCTCCTGCATATCAGGGGCAACTTGTGGACATAACTTGCACCCTACTCTGCCCTCCAAAATTTGTTAGTATTATCAATGTCCTCCTTTAATACAGTACATTTGTGTCAATTGATAAACCAATGTTGATAAATTCTTATTTTTTTTAATTTACTTATTGATTCATTGAACACAAATGGAGTACAGCTATTGTTTCACTGGTTGTACACAAAGTAGAGTCACACCATCTGTGCGTTCATGCATGTACACAGGGCAATGGTATCTGTCACACACTCTGCTATTAATTTTACCCCCCACCTGCCCCCACCCCTCCCTTCCCTCTATGATAGCTATCTTTCCTCCATTCTTGCCACCTTTCCCCCCCGCATTATGCATCATCATTCATTTATCAGAGAGACCATTCGGTTTTGGGATTTTTGAGATTGGCTGATCTCACTTAGCAAAACAGTTTCCAACATCATCCATTTACCTACAAATGCCATAATTTTATTCTTCTTTATGGCTGAGTAATATTCCATTGTGTATATATACCACAGTTTCTTTATCCATTCATCTACTGAAGGGCATCTAGGTTGATTCCATAATCTAGCTATTGTGAATTGAGCAGCTATGAACATTGATGTGGCTGCATCACTGAAGCAATCTGATTTTAAGTCCTTTGGGTATAAGCCAAGGAGTGGGATAGCAGGGTCAAATGGTGGATCCATTCCAAGTTTTCTACGGAATCTCCACACTGCTTTCCAGAGTGGCTGCACCAACTTGCACTCCCACCAGCAATGTATGAGTGTACCCATTTCCCCACATCCTCGCCAACACCTGT
>JAJEJO010002583.1:80110-99918 GCA_020662805.1 Glaucomys volans
GTACTGTCCCACTACCTCCAGTTTGGGAATGATCAATGCTTCTGGGCAGAGGCAGCCTAGTGTTGATAGACAATTAGATACAGCAAGGTGGTCGCCTCTGGGCCTGGGTGTGGGCCTGGGCACTAGATCAAGTTGGGGTGGTGTCACAGAACTGTGCTCAGTGATGGAGACACTGGGCTTGAGAGCCCAGGCTGACCTGAACTCCTCGCTGGGGGTTCAGGCAGTGGCAGGTGGTTGCTCTCTCCTGGGGACACTGTAAGCTGGTGCCAAAGGCCCTAAGCTCCCCGCTGGAGTCAGCAATCCCAGAGGCTCCAAGCCAGACCAGTCCAGATGCTGCTGGCAGCCCCAGGAAGCTGGAGATGGACTCCCTCTGCCAGGGAAGCCGCCAAACTCAGAGCAGTTCCTACTCCCTGCCGGAGTCAGCGATCCCAGGGGCTCCCGGCCAACCTCTCCAGGCGCTGCTGGAGGCCCCAGGAAGCTGGAAATGGGCCCTCTCTGCCAGTTAAGACGCCAAAATGGCGTGGAGTAGTTCCAAGTCCCCGCCAGAGCCCGCGATCCCAGAGTTTCCTGGCCGGACCTCCCCGGATGCCGCTGGAGGCCCCAGGTAGCCTGAGATGCTAGGTCTCTGCCTGGGAGGCCACCGGCTGGTGCCGGAGCTGCGGCCAGTGACTCCAAAGCCGCTGCTAGGGACCCGCACTCACTTGTTGGCTGGCACAGACCCAGGTCGGTGGCTCCGAAGCAGCTGCAGGGTCCGGCGCTCCCGAATGGTAGCTGCCCGCGGCGGGGCTGAGCCCTGCCTGGCTGAGTTCGTTCTGGAGCGGCACCTGGGGACCCCTTATATGTGCTTTGAATATACAATCTCGTTGAGAGCCATATTCCTGCTGTTTGAATCCCGAGCAAGTAGGAATCCACGGAGCAAGTAGGAATGCAGCCTTCCTCTAGCCCGCCATCTTGGATCTCATCGATACATTCTTATTAAAAAATTCCATAGTTAAGACCACAATTCACTCTTTGGTAAATTTTATGGATTTTGACATATACAGTTGCTCCTTGATTTACAATGGAGTTATTCTACATAATCCCATTGTAAGTGAAAACACCAGTAATTCAAAAATGCACTCTACACTTAACCTACAACTGTAATTTAGAAATATACTATACTATAGATTATTGATTATCCTCATAATCATATGGCTGACTGGGAACTGCAGCTGTCTGAAACTACCAGAAATTGGAGAAAGTATCATACCGTTTATAACTAGCCTGGGAAAAAAGTCAAAAATTGAAGTACAGTTTTTACTAAATACATATCAATTTTGCACTGTTACAAAACTAATAAAATTGTAAGTCAATGTATTGTAAGTTGGGGGCCATTTGTATACCATGACATGCATCTGATACCAGAATATCATTAAAACAGTTTCACTTTTCTAAAAATTCCCCTATTTATTGCTCCTTCACTAGGGAACATTCAGCTATAAGTTATTATTTTTGTTGTTTTTGATCTTATTTTCGAAGCGCTGGATGTTAAACCAGGTACTCTGCTCATGCTAGACAAGCACACTACAATGGATCTAGCTACAAACCCACAAAAAGTATTTAATTGTTTTCATTGCTTTTCTCTTTCAGAAATTCATATCCTTGGTGTCTTACAGTATAGAACCTTTCAATTGCTTTCTTTCACTTATACTTTGCATGTAAATTTATCTCACATCTTTTCAGGGCTTGGGAGATCATTTCTTTTTACTGATGGTTGTTGATTTTATTGACATTAATGTATAAAATTTTTCTGAAGTAATTTTTAATATATCTTAGTCAACTTTTCATCAGTGATCAAAATACCTGATATGAACAACTTGAATAAGAAAAGATTTATTTTGGCTCATGATTTCAGAGACAGGAAGTTTGTTCACAGAAGCCAGAGAAAGGGACCATGAACAAGAAGTAATTTCTAAGGGCGCATCACTAATGACACTCTCTCTAACCATGTTCCACCTGCCTATAGTTTCTACCACTTTCCTGTAGTACATTAAGCTATCAGTGTAGCTAATGAGATCAAAGCCCTCATGATCCAATCATTTCCCTGAACAATGCTGCATGTGGTGAAATGCCTTCCACACATTTGGGGGGACATTCTGGTTCCAAACCATAGCAGCATGTGTCTCATACAAATTTAATATCATATGCAAACATTTTTATATGAGTTCTAGGACAATTGGTTTTCACCTGTATTAAGCTCAGTTAATCTGTATGCTTTGATATCAACTTTTTAATAAAATAAATGTTTGTTTGTTCCTTTACAGCTAGAGTCTCTTGAGGAAAACTTTCAAATATTAACTCAAAAATCTAGGAAATTTGATCTCTTCTTGTTCAATCTTATAAAAAGCTCCATTATGATCACTGTAAAGGAAGAGTGAGCCTGGGATGGTCCGGCACGCCCATAATCCCAGTGGCTAGGGACACTGATGCAGGAGGATTGCCAATTTGAGAGCCATCCTCATGAACTTGGTGAGACCCTAAGAAATTTAATGAGACCCTGTCTCATAATAAAAATAAAATAAAATAAAATAAAATAAAATAAAATAAAATAAAATAAAATAAAATAAAGTCTGGGGATGTGGCTCAGTGTTTAAGTACCTCTGGTTTCAATAACTAGCACCTGAAAAAACAAACAAATAAAAAAAGAACAGTGAGAAGACTAAAACTTATCATATTTAAATGCTTTAATTGAAAGTGTCAGATATCATTTCCACTCCAAAAATATTAGCCAAAAATGAGTTATGTGGCCAATGTCACTGCATAGAAGAAATAGGGCCAATTCATTGGGCATCCCAAGGAAAGAGAGAAATTGAGTCCTTTGGGGAGACAAGATGACAGATTGAAAGAATTAATAGTACCTACTATTTTCCCTATTGGTATCTTTCCTACCATTTTAGCAGTATCCTTCTCAATTCTACTTAATATTATTATTATATAATTTTATTAATATTAGTATTGGTAAAGGTAAAGCATATTAATTCTACATTTATCATAAGCATTTGAATGAAAATTATTAGAAAAAAATTATAAAATTAGCTCAATTTTTTTCTTGTTTTAATATGAAAGATCTCTTCTAGCCACACTCCCACACTAACGACATCCCAGAGACAGCCCTGTTGTGCACTACAGGCCACAGTATGTGCACAATCAAAATGGTAATATTTGAGTGCGGCAAAAATGTGTCAAGAAAATTCTCAAAGTTAGAACTTCAATTATTGATAACAAACTCGCACCTATGAACATTTTATAAACATATGTAATACTGTTCTACTCAAGAAATTGCATTTGGTATGAAAGGACTTTTCCTCAACACAGCCTTGAGTTATGCAGAATTAATTTAGAATAAATACCAATTGACTGCTAAGTTCTTTGCTAGGCACTGAATTTGCACCTTTGAATAAATCAGTTATTCATGTTTCTGAAAGGCACAGAATGCTTACAGATTTCATTTGTGGCCTCTCTTGAAGTAAGATTGTGGAAATATTGAGAACAGGAGATAGAGATGTGTCATGCAAAGAGGAATAAGCCCTCTCTCCCCCAGGAGTTTACAAATGGTTTACAAACAAGTTTACAGCTTCTGCATAGTAACTCCATTAAAACTTGAAGGTACATGCTAGAATCCTGAGTCAGTCCCTTAGGAGAAGCAGTGCATGATCAACATCCTGAGTGGACCTGGGACACATGAACACAAGGTGCCCTGTTGTGACTGAATTCAAAGGGAACTTCTTTAAGACCTCTGTCCTGTGGTCTTCAAGGCATCCTAACTCCTCTCCAACCTTATCATATTAACCCCTGAACAATAGCTATCAGGTGGCAACCCTACCTTGAGACCACTCCCTCCTCAGGAGCTCTGCTTTCTTTCTATTACTTTAATAAATCCTGTAAGTTTGCTCTTATGCTTCATTTCCATGGCTCTCGTTTTTTTAATTCATGAGACAAAAACCAACAATCCTCATGACTCAATATCAAAATGATTCTATAATAAATGATAAACTGTACAACACCACATTGTACTGAAAAGTGAAAAAAAAAGCCTAATACAAATTGCAAACTGTTTTAACAAACATGTTAGGTGAAACATGGTTATATTTTCATTCTGAACTTTTCTGAGGAAACTATTAGGTTAATGATTAATGACCAGTTTTTCTCATCACTATTTTATATTATGTCTATGTCCATACAAATGAGCTACATTAGTTATATACTATGGTTTTAAACTGTTTACTTATTTATGTCTTCAGCATTGTTTTAATCTTTAAATAAATCTTTAAGAGTGCTTTTTTTGTTGTTACAACCAGAATACCTTAAGGGAATTTCCTTACAATTATGGAGAATTTTGTTAAGCAGCATACTGATTATAAGGAATAAAAATATCTGTTTAAATTTAAAAATATAAGCAACATAAAGTAATTTAAATTGGCATTTAATTTTGAAATGCATAAAAAATACAAAGTGAGTAATATATCTAGTCAAAGTCAGAATTACATTTCCCTAAAACACATCACACTGTAAAATATCTATAGAAGAAAATATAAAATTGTTCATCATAAAATAGTAGTACCTAACTTTCAAAATAATTTCCTTGAGAAGCCAAGTTTCTGGCCAGCATAGGCCAGTTTCCAGAAAAAGGTGTGAAGGCAACACATAAATACAGTCTATGATGAGCAGATATGAGAGATGAATGGAGAGAAACACCAAGAGATCCTCCTGACATACAACCTTAAACCTTCAAGGTTGGAAGGGACAGAGATGTAAGAATCAAAATCAAAAAGATATTCTAAGGCAGAACAAGATGGTTGTGTAAGCCCCTTAAGTAGGAGGTGTCCTGCTTAGGAGAAGAGGTATATAAAGATTAAACCTTACACTTGAAATTTGGGAACCCCAAAGTCCCTTCTCCAAGGACAGTGCCAGTGGACAGAGCCTGTGAACCCACATTAGGCAGGACCTAAAAAGGCTGCCTCCATCACCATTCCCTGACCTTGAGAAACATAGTTCAGAAAAAGACACCTTCCACTGGAGAGTAGGATAGTCAAGGAATCACAGGACTTTCTTGAAACTCAGTACCAGGACATAGAAATTCAAAATTGGAGAATTCTGGTGGTTCTTGTCCCCAAGTCAGTACCTAAGGGTGGAGCCAATGGACCAACACGAGTTCCAGGCAGCTTTCCACAACTCTAAAAGGACAGACTTGTATTCCTGTCAGCTTCACCTGCAGCTGCTTGCAGCAGTGGGTCCAAGTCCACTGGGATAGCACTCAGAACATAGGAGCATGGGCTTAGTTCTGGCCTACACTGTACTGGTCTCAGGGGACTGTGTACTCCAGGTGTGACCCAGCTTTGTGGCTTATGGAGATAGGCTGTCATTTTTAAGTATTCCCCTGGTTCACCCTGAATAACAAACTAGCTTCAAATTTGGTATAAACTTGGTCCTGCATTGACCTTAATTATGCCACAATGACAATATACCAAAAACAGATTTGTGGCAAACTTGGGCTTTAGGATCTTTCTAGTGTTGAAATAGTATCAGTGACCACTGATATTATAAACAGATAAAATAACCAGATCACATACACTTTTTGAAGGATAGACTTTTTGAAAGTCATAGTATGAAGACTAGAGTAAATGACAATTATTCAATACACAGACATTGTCATATACATGTCCCTGAAAGGGACACTTAACTTTACTTAAGGGACAGAATAAAGTAATGGAAAGTGAGCATATAATAACCAAAATATGTGAAAATACATCCAGAGTGTTTAACATGGTGCTGTAAGGAAATACAATGAAAGAAAATGCAGAAATACAATTTAGTGCTATGTCAGAGAAACTTACCAAAGAGGTGGAAGTAATTTTTTAAAAATCAGATAGAAATTTTTGAGCTGGTAAGTAAAATAAATGAGTTGGAAAATGTGATAGTAACTCTCAATAGCATAGCTATTGGAAGTGAAAAATAATGAATAAAAAGAAAGAAAAATATGAAAACTTGAGACAGCATTAGAAACAAATATTCAGGTTATTTAAGTTCAAGAGATAATGGAAGCCCCAGACAGTGATATTTGCCTATCATCCCAGGGACTCTTGAAATTGAGGAAGGAGGATCAGAAGTTTGAGGCCAACCTCAGCAATTTAGCAAGGCCCTGTCTCAAAATTAAAAAAAAAAAATGAAAAGGGATTTGGATATAGTTCAGTGCTAGGGTTCCCCTGAAGTTAATCTCTAACATTGAAAAAATAATAATAATAACACAGAGACACACAAGTAATAGCCAAAAAGGCAGAAAGATATTTAAAATAAATGACAGTAGAAAATCTCCCAAGACTAGAAAATGATAAATATTCTAGTATGAAAAGGTTAAAAGTCACAAAACAAATTCAAATCAACAAAATATATCCCACAACATTATAGCCATGCTTTCAAAGGTTGAAAACAGAGAAAAGGATTCTCAAGGCAGAGAAGAGAAAATAAATAATTAAAATATATGGCTTTTCCAATTCAAATAGCAGCAGATTTGTCAGTAGAAATCTTATAGACCACAGGAGAGCACAATAAGATACTGAAAATATTGAAGGGGAAAAAGAGAAACTTCCAACCAAAAGTACTGCTATGTGTAAAATTACCTTTCAGAAATTAAGGAGGATAAAGACATTGTCAGACAAACTGAAATTCACAGAATTCATAACCACCAGACCTATCCAGTGAGAAATTCCAAAGGGAAGTCTTCACATTGACCGCAGGAGGTGGTGCCAAGTGAAAAGAAAATATCACAATGTGTAAAATTCATTGGTAAAACTGATGAGAGAAATTCAGAATGCTTTTCTATTGTAAACATGCAGAATAAACAGTACATATTTTACTTTGAAGACTAAAATCCAAAACAATTAAATATAATAATTACTAAGTTATATTGTTAAGACATAATCATTGCTGAAAAATGTAAAATGAGACAATAAAAATTCAAAAGATGAGCAGGAATGGAGTGCAAGTATAGATAATTTTTATATTATTTTGTCATTCTTTTTTTTCCTTTTTACTTCCTCTCTTCCTTTCCTTTCTATTTTGTCATTATAATCAATGTAGGTTTCTATTATTTTACAACAGCTTATCATACCCAAAATATATATTTTTAAAATTTCATAGTAACCACAAGGCAAAAATCTATAATCAATACCCCAACAAGCAAGGAATCAAAACACATGCTTTGGTTTGGATGTGAGGTGTCCCCCAAAAGCTCACATGTGAGAAGATACAAGAAGGTTCAGAGGAGACATGGTGATTTGTAAGAGTCTTAACCCAAGGTGATTTACTCCTCTAATGAGTATCGACTGAGTGGTAACTGAAGTGGTAGGGTATGACTGGAGGAGGTGGGAATTAGAGCATGGCTTTGGGGTATATATTTGTATCTGTCAAGTGGAGTCTCTCTCTGCCTCATGATCATGATGTGAGCTACTTCCCCCTGTCACACTCTTCCACCATGATGTTCTACCTCACCTTGAGCCCTGAGGAATGGAGCCAATCTTCAATGGAATAAGACCTCTTAAACTGTGAGCCCTCAAATAAAATTGTCCTCCTTTGCAATTTGGTCTCTTCATCACAGCATGAATAAGCTGACTAAAACAACACTTTAGAGGATAAAGTAGTCTAATTTCAAAAAAAGAGTGTAAGAGAGGAAGAAATAGAGGAAATACTGGTAAGTAATTTACTTTAAGTATATATGGCTTATATTATTTAATTAAAAGTCATAGTGAGTTAATTGATTTGAAAAAATCCAAACATTTCCTGTTTACCAAAGCTCATTTCATTTCTAAGTACATTCCATGCAAATGAAATCCAAATTTAATACGGAATAGCTAGACTTATGATGCATATAATAGATTTTAAATCAAAGGCACCAAAAAGGATAAGGAAACTCATTATATAATGATGAAGGGGTCAATTCAGAAAGAGGAAATAATAATACTTAAACTATATGGAACCAAAATCAGAGAAGCTAAAAATATTAACCTTATGCTAATTGATTAAAGGAGAGATATACTCCAACACAATAATAGCAGTGAACTTCAATATTACACTTTCAGCAATAAAGACAGCAGTTAAATAGCACCTCAGACCTAACAGATATCTACAGAATATTCCATCCAAAAGCTGAATAATACACATTCTTCTCAGCAGCACAAGGAATATTCTTCATGATAGGTAACAGTCCTCAAAATAAGTATCAAAATATTTTAAAAAATGGAAATCATGTTATTTTTTCTGACCTTGATGCAAATGCGTTATAATAGAAACTTTGAAAACTATACAAGTACAAAGAGATTATACAATGTAATTCTGATCAACTAGTAGATCATGAAAAAATTCAGAAATAAATCAAATTTTTATGAAAATAGAAACACAATGTACCAAAATCTATTGCATACATGAACAGCAGTGTAAAATGATCAGTATAGAAATGAATTCATATATCAAAAAAGAAAGACCTTAATTTAAAAATGCACTATTTCACCTTAGGGAACTAGAAAAATATGAACAAACTCAAAATTTTATAAGGAAAGAAAGAATACGAGCATAAATAAATGAAAAAGAAACTAAAAAAAAAAGAAAGAAAAAAGAAGACAATATAAGAAAGCAATACATTAGAAACCAGATTTTTCAAGACAAAATTAACAAGGTTTTTAGCTAGGTTAACTACAATGAAATAGAGAAGATTAAAAAAAATAAAATCAGATATGAAATGGAAAAGAAAAAGGATCATTAGAGACTGTTGTGAACAACACACCATCACATTTGATAAGTGAAATAGACACATTACTGGATTAATAAATCTTTAAAGACAAAATCATGAAGATTTAGAAAGTCTTAACTGACAAATGGCAAGTAACAAGATTGAGTAAGCAATAAAATTAACCATCAAAGAACTGTTGAGATTCAAACTGGATTCTACCCCAAATTTACACACTTAATACCAATTTTGTCTCAAATTATTCTAAAAAAATTGAAGAGGTGGAAATTCTTATGAAGTTATTCTATTAGGTCACTACTATCATGATACCAAAAAGAGGTAAGTATGCTCACATACACACACAGAAAAAGGGTAGAGCTCAATATCACTAATTACTATAAATGCAAAAATCTTCATCAAATATTAGCAAATCTAACTGAACAGCACATTAAAATGTTTATTCACAATGATCTAATGGGATTCATTCCAGGGATACAAGAATGCCCCACAGAAGCAAATTAATAACATGATCCACCACAGCACCAGTCTGATGGATGAAAAAAACATGACATCTCAATAATAAGATAAAAGCAATTAATAATATTCAACATCACCTCATGATCAAAACTCAGAGTTAGTTAGATATGGAAGGAATGCTCTACAACTCAGCAAATTCCCTAGCTAAAATCATACTGAATAGGAAAATAACTAGATATTGCCAAGTTGGAGAATTAGAAAATTTTGCTTTCTTTATTCAACATGGTAGTGGATGTCCTAAACCAAGGAAAGCAATCAAAAGAAAGAAACAAAGAAGGGTCATATTGGAAAGGAGCAAGTCAAATTATCACTGTTTGTAGTTGATGTGATCAAATATGGAGGAAACAGCAAAGACTCCATTCATTGATAAGTTAGCGCCCACATAGTCCAATCATTTCCCAATAGCCCCACCTATGAACTTTGCTACATTGGGACAAAGCCTCCAATACTGAGGCTTTGAGGGGAAGTCCAGATGCAAACTCTAACAGTAATTTACTGCATATTTCAGAAAGAAAGAAAGATTTTTGAAAGAATTTTCCCAGGAAGAAATAGAAAAGTTTGAGGAAATAGATATTTTTATCCCAATCTGAACATTATAAGACAGGTACACGTATCAAAATATCACATAGTATCCCAAAAGTGTGCACATTTTTAGCTCAGTTAAGAAAAACTCAAAATAATTTTAAAAAGGCATTCAAGCTATTTTTAATTCAATACAAATGATTAGCAGGAAGTAGTTCTTTACTGGATGTCATACCTTAAAATTATATCACAAATAATAGTTTTTATGAAAATATCCCCCAATTTATTGTTCATTCAGTTGTGATATACCCTAAATTAAGTACATTAAATACAAAGAGTTAACTGATTTTTGTTGGTGCATTATAATTACTTGTAATAATTGCATTCATCATAACATATTTATTCATGCCCTTAATATAATTTGGTCAATCTCATTCCCTAGTACTTTACCTGTCCCTTCCCTTCTTCCACCCTCTGATCTGCTTGTTCTACTGATCTCCCTTTCATGATTAGTTTCATTATTGATTAATTAGTGCATTATAATTATAAATATAAGCAGGATTCTTGCTTTATATTCATACATGGACATAGCGTAATAGACTTGATTCCTCAGTACTTCACCAAGCTCTCCACTCCTCCCTCCTTCTACATCCTTTTTCTGTATTCTCTTGGTATCCCTACCTTCTTTTTTGATTTGTGACACCATCCTTTTGTGTTTAATTCCTTGTCCCTCTCTTTCTAGCTTCTGCACATGAGAGAGAACACTGGACCCTTGTGTGCATGCAAGTATGTGCATATGCTAACATACCTACTTGAAAGGTTGTGATTATACCTCAGTTATTTTCAGAGAAGTTGGACTGCTAAAAAACAATGACATTTATTTCAACATGGCAGTTTTTTAATATTAATAATTTTTTATTATTTTGACAGTATCAGTGATGTGAATCTATTATAACACTTGAATCTATTATAACACTTGAGGAATAATTTCTGCAAATGTGTATCTGTGCAACCACAGATAAATACCTCAACTTCTCTGGGAGGATTCTTGATTTCTTTATAAACATGTGTAAAATTATGTGCAATATGTCAGCATATAAGAATTGCTCAAAATGACAAATAATTATGCACTTCAGAATTAAGTAAATTTAATAACGCCATACATTTTGAAACAACATAAAACAATTAGAATATATCTAGCATTTTCTATGTTTACACTCTGACATTTTAAAGTTCAAGATGAATTTTTATACCTCACCATTTTAGTACATGTGTTTCCCATGCTGGGGATTATGAGTAAATAAAATTGTACTTTTCTAATAGCAATAGGGCTCACAGCAAATAATTTCTTCATTCAACTAATATCACTGTCAATTAGCTGCATTTAATTAGTAAGGCTAACAATTGTATTTAACTTGCATGTCATTATTTCATTAAATTATTTAATGCTACTGACTTTAGGTAGTCATTTTTCTCAGATGATAAACTCCCTGATGACAAGTACTGTGTACTCACTACATTATTCAGATAGAGAAAGTATGTGAGCCATTAGTTACTTCAGTAAATGCAGCTCATAAAAGATAATGACATCTGACCCAAGGGGTGGAGAATTAATAATTTGACATCATTAATTGTATAATTGCCTTAATCACTGTGACCTATAAACAAAATGCATAATGAGAGTTAAATCACATTTTACATTTAATAAACAACACTTCTTAATTATTAGCTGAATGTGGGCTAATTCTTTTTTAGGTGGTAAGAAATATGTTGAAATTAATAGAATCTTCTTGTCATTGCTCCCAGACATAAGATAATTCCATGCTTAAGGAAGGAAGGAAGGAAGGAAGAAAGGAAGGAAGGAAGGAAGGAAGGAAGGAAGGAAGGAAGGAAGGAAGGAAGGAAGGAAAAAATTATAATCGAAGAATGTATTTGAAGTAAATCAGAATCTTCCTTGGCCTAATACAGTGACCACTATATCATGGAAATTTAAGGGATTTGAAGAAAATAACCAAAGCTTTTGATATTTTCTTTTTATTTGTTGCCTTACTATTCATTAAACCTGAGCCTTATATTCAAATTTAAATCTGAAACTATATTTGGTATCAACAATTCAAATAACCACTAACTAAATTTTTAAGTACCAAGGAAAGGAAACAATTCCATAACCCATCTGTTGTTTCTGTCTGATTCTTGACTCATAGTTTGGATCTGGAATGTACCCCAAAAATCCATGAGTTAAAGCCTTACTCCTCAATCTGGCGTTATTGGAAGGTGTAGGGGACTTTTTAAAAAAGCAAGTGCAGTGAGAGGTTTCAGGACATTGGGGGCATGGCCTCAAAGGGCATTGCTGGAAAACAGTCCCTTCTTCTCTTTCTTTTGCACCCTAACCATAAGAGTTTTCTGGATCCTAACGCCTTACCATGATCTGCTGACTCACCACAGGTCCAAAGTAGCAGGACCAATCACTCCAGCACCAAAACCTCTAAAACTGTAGAAAATATAACCCTTTTCTCTTCTTAAGTTGATTCATATCCAGTATGTTTTTACGGTAATGTGAAACTGGGACAGGAGGATGGCTTGTTCAAAGCCAACCTCAGCAAAAACAAGGTGCTAAGCAACTCAGTGAGACCCTGTCTTTAAATAAAATACAAAATAGAGCTGGGGATGTGGTTAAGCGGTGGAGTGCCCCAAAGTTCAATCCCCAGTAACAACAACAACAACAAAATAGCCTCTGAGTTTCTACTCTTAAAAACAGTTATGTAAATAAGGACAAACTTCAACAAAGGTTAATAAAGATACAATCCATCATAAAACAAAAAAAGAATAACAGCCAGAAACCTATAGATGAATCTAATGATCTCAAAATGCATATGCATCTAAGAATCTCAAACCCATATATTAAAACATTCGACAATCACTTGGAAAAATTCATATTAATATAGAAAATCATGAGTAGAACTGTATAAGAAAAAATAAAACAAGAATGCATTGGTATTGTGTAAGGATTACCTAAAATTACATATTAACAAACTTCATTATACAGGCATATAAAAATTATTCACCAAACAAGATAGAAAAATATGCTGTTAAAACATCTCTTTTGGTGTGGGATGCAATTCAATTCTGCAGCTTTCTTCTTAATTTCCTGTGTGGATTTCCTGTGTGTTAATGTCCCTCAATATTGTTATATTGAACTCTCTCCCTCCATTTAGGACTATTAATATTTCCTTCATGTGTTTAGGTTCTCAATATTGGGTAGATATGTATTTAAAGTAGCTATTACCTCTTGTGGAATCAATTCCTCTAAAGTTTATATGATGACCTTTCTTGTGTCCAAGTGACCCACCCACCCCATAGTCCCAAGTAGCTGGGACTATGGCCCACATCACTGTACCTACTTCTTTTATGACTTTTTATTTCAAGTCTTTTTTATCTATGCTTTTCCTTCTAAAATAGGCAAAATTTATCATTTAATTTCCCAAATAAATATATTAAATGTTTTTTAGAAATATATAGTGTAATTAGTAAATATATAAATCAATAACTTTGAAAATTCCAATGAAAATGTGTGTATTCCTTCAGCCATCAACACAATGAATTTATATAAAATGCAAATATTCTAACTGAAAACAAGAGGCAAGAAGATTGTTTTTCCTATACCTGAAGATAAATCATTCAAAATTGTTCAATATATTATGGCTATTTTTGCTTTATCTCATGAATTGTTGCAAGAAAAAAGTAGGAACCCCTTGTTACTTGAAGCATCATTTGCTATTGCCTCATTTAAGTTACTTACTATATCAATGGCAAAGACTGGGAAAAAGAAGAAAGAATGTGTATTTAGTCTCCTCTTCAGTAATAAAGTTTTAACAATATGTTATGCTGATGAAATTATTTTTATTTCACTTAAATGCAAAGAAATACATACTTAGAATTTATCTTAGCAGATATACTAAATCTTAGATTAATTTCAAACATTGTATCACAGTATCTTGATATTATACAGAATCTGGTTTTCCTCTTGCCTATAAAATTATCAAATTTATGTCTAACTGAAAACAAAATATTTGATAATTATATATAGAAGCATTTGTTTCATATATTGCTATTCAAAATGGCATGTCTTTGATAAAGAATGTGAGAATCAGAGCCAAAAGTTTAATGGTGTCATATTTTTATAAACTAATTTAAGAAACTATTTGAAATGTGAAAAATATTTTGCATGCAAAGGCATTCTCAACAGTGCTTCTAAATATAATGAGAATCTTTAATATATTTAGATGCCTATTAGTGAGCAAATAGCTAAATAAAGTTCATGGAATTTCATGATGTACTATGTGGTTAAATATATTTTATTAGATACTTTAATTACATAAGAAAATGCTTGCATTATAATATTAAATAAGAAAACCAAGATTAAAGTTCTACATATGTTATGCTATGAAATTATATGGAGAAAAGACTGCAAAGAAGCATAGCAAAATCTTAGCAGTTGTTTTTTGTTATTGTTTTCTTGCTTCTATTTCCATTTTTTTCTCAAATTTTCAACATTTGGGAAAAAAATAAAAATTTAAAAGACAAAGAAATTATTTGAGTGAATAAAAACAAATCACTCATCATCCCTTCCTACTTCAGAATACAAGTACTAAGTGTTGTTTTGAAAAAAAGAACTAAGTTTCATAAAAATCCCCCCTTGAGTATGTGAAGAAATGAAGACTTGAGGGGATTTTTTGCCCTTGGCATTGTATCTTTCACTGGGAGTTTCACTTTATACCAATAAACAATTTATTGGAATCTAAAACTTGTTAAAGTTATTATATAATGAATAGCATTATTCATTTTGAAGTGATTTTGGTGCTTTTAAATTTAGATGCCATTTAGGTCTTAACATACATGAAAGAAGGCAGTCTCAAAATGAGGAATTTTGGAGAATTTAGCCATGGTAGTGCTATCTCTCAAACAGAAGGCACTAAGAGGTTGTAAAAGGTGATCTCAGGAGAACAGGGCAGTCACTGAGTGACTGCGGCCTGAGTGCTGGCTAGACACCAACACATCAGTATGTAGCAGCACCTGTGTTTACTTTTGAAACTTTTCCCCCTTTTCAAGCAGGTTCTACTACATCACAAATGCAAGGCCTGGGAGTCTTTGAGTAAGAAACTTCAGTCAAGAAAATCGATCATTCCCCCCCACACTATCTTTCAATCCATAAGGAGAGGGAAATATTTCTTTTTATTTTTAGTTCTTCCTGTATGAACACCCAATTTCCCTGCTCCACTTTTCCCAATGGAGATACCTTACAGTGCCATCCAGCTCCACAAGTTTTGCAACTTCACTAGACTTACAAAAATGAGAGAATACATATGATCAAGTCAGCAACAACCATCATTCTATATTACTTTGTATTTGTAACTACACAGATTCACGATGATGATGGTCATGTGAGAACTTTTAAAGACTTAAGGTGAACTTTGGGAACAGAACACATACATAACTTCAAGGTACTTTCTATATATAAAGCAATATTGGACTTCAGAATTTATTGGTCAACATATATTAGTTACACATATAATGTAAATTTATTAGTGGGTATATTGAATGAAGGAATAATTTTAGAACATTAACAACATTCTGCAAATGAAGTAAATAAAGCACTTATTATAAATTACTGTCAATAATCTTTAACATATATATCTAACAGTGTTTGCATAATTTGATTATTTTCAATGATAAGAGTTAAGAAGGTATTTGTCTTCAGATGCACAAATGAGAAAGAACTACTTCCTTGCATTTTATTGTCTCTTGAGAAGGTTTGAGATGAACTTAGACAACTGGTAAGCTTTGGGCATGGTAATGTAGTTCAGTGATAAAGTGTTTGGTTACCAAACACAAGGTCCTGGGTTCAATCCCAGGCAGCACTAAAAAAAATAGAACAAGCAAACAAACAAAACCACCAAATTTATAAGTTTTAAGCTAGTCTCACTATCAATCACTAAAATTTGGTAATGTTAAGGAAAGAAAAATTTCTTTTTTTGAAAGGATCAACTGTTTATCTACAACAAAATTGTGGCTAATTTTAACAAGAAAATTTGAAGCAGGCATTAGCTCATTTTACAGATGGGAAAACTAAGTTTAAGTTTTCAAGTTGTTTAATCAGTTATCTAAGTTTGCATAGCTAGGGAATAACAGAGTCACAAATGAAGATTATAGGATATTGCTTCTGTCATTGTTTGGTATGATTTCAAGGAAAATAAAATGGAAGATGGTAAACTATGGGACTGTGGCTTTCCTATTGAGGATGACTAAGTTGATTATTTAATGTGGTGTGGTTGATATGTTGATTATCATTGAAGAAATTAACAAAAATAGCATACTAAATACAATAAAATTATAGTCCTACAAAACAGACATATTTTAAAATAATATTATATTTCATATAATAATCATGATGATGGAGTTTCATATTTCCAGAGATGTAAGTCAAAGGAAAAAATAGCAGAAATGCAAAATGAATCTTGTTTTTAAAAATTACCCCCTATAACACTCAATGAAGTAGCCCTAGGGATCAAATCTTAGAACTATTTGAAAGCTCTCTCCTTGCTTATAAATTATCACATACCTTACCATGACTAAAATCATCAAAGGGTAAGATTCTCTACCTCTAAGAAACAAATGAAGGAAAGATCTGAAATAAATATCATGAGAAATGGGAAAGATATGTAAATATTTCTGAGCACCAAGCATTTCCCCATTTTATTTTCAAACCATTCCTGTAAGTTTTGCTGCTCTGTTGGTAATTAGGAAAAATAAAAAATAAAACAAGAGAATTCAAAACTTGGGAACATTCTCTGGAAAGATAAAGTAGACATATATTCTTCTACTAAGAGAGTCACTTGGTGCTACAGCACATATTGTCCAAATTTTTAAAAAAATTTTTATTTGTTCTAATTAGTTATACATGACAATAGAATGCATATATGCATTTTGATAAATCATACATAAGTGGATTATAATTTCTGATTTTTCTGATTTTACATATTGTAGGATCACATTGGTCATTTTAAACACATAAAATTTGTTCAAAAATTGCAATAACAAATTTCTTTGTTTCTTACATTCTTCCTTCCTTCCTTTCTTTGTTCTTTCTTCTTTTCTTTTTTTCTTTCAGTATTTGGGACAGAACCCAGGACTTCACACATGCGAGCAAACACTATACCACTGAACCATCCCCAAATTTTCACTTAAAATATTTTTTGAGTCCAGGTCTCTATCAGCTTCCCAGACTAGCCTTGAATGTGCAATCCTCTTGCCTCAGCCTCCCCAGTATCTGGGATTACAAACTTGCACCTCCATATCTATTTTAATTACCAAATTTCCTATTGTTTATTTAAATTCTAAGTTTGCAGAACAAAACACCAATACTTTGATTAAGGATTCATTAACTAATGCTTGAAAGTTTAAGTAAATGTGATAGGTAGATAACTAAATGTCTTTCTTTTGAATGGTGAAATATATAGAATAAGTCAAGGGTTGAATATGGTATATACATAGAAAATCCAAAGCAGAATGGGTAAAAATTTTAATCTGTGGAATGACTGAGAGTTTACAGGAATGGCAAAGTCCAATAATCTGTTTATTGATTCTTTAATAAGCATTGTTTTCTTGACAAGTCATCAAGATGAGCACACAGCCTTCTTCAGGGTCGTAGAAACTGGGAGAGTACAGGATAGTAAATGTAAGTGCAATCATCACAGTAAGGATTGCCAGGGAGCTCTGTGCATGGAGGTTGGGATTATCTAGAAGGGGGAAGTCTTGAATTCCACCCAACATAGAAGCAACAGCTCAGCAGCTGAAGCCCAGGGACTATCAATCATCTGTGTGAGAGATGGTAGGCTGAAGAGCAAAGCAGAAAATAACACTCCTTTTTTCTAAGTCCAAAACATTCTTAAAAGGAGAAGATGGAAACTCTGGGGCATATAGAAGCAAAGAAAAAATAAAAACAAGCCTTTAGTGGTTGCAGTTACTGTTTACTGCTCTCATAATATATTGTCACAAAGTTAGTAGCTTAAAAGAAGATGAACTTATCATCTTTTTTTATAGTCAGAAGGCTCAGTAGGTACCACTGGCTAAAATAAAGGAGAAGATGAGACTGAATTCCTTTCTGGAGGCTCTAGGGGAGAATCTTGCCTTCCCCAGCTTCTAGAGGCCACCCGCACTCCTTAACTCATGAACCACTTCTTTATTCTTGAAACTCAGAAAGTGACTATCTCTCCAATCACGTTTTTGTTGTCATATGTCTTTTTCAGGACAGAGATGGGAAGGATTCTCTACTTTAATGGATCCATATGATTACATTGGATCCACCTGAATAACTCAGAATAAATAATCCACTTCAAGGTATATAACTTTAATTCCATCTACAGAGTTTCTTCTACCAGAGGGAAGAAACACAGTCAGAAGTTCAGGGCATTTGGACATTGCTTTCTGTTAGGGACCATTATTCTGTCTAGAATAGTCATATTTAAAGTGTTAGAGGAGATGGAAGAATTCACATCCTTGACTGTAAAATCATGATTCAGATTGATTGCTCTGACCTTTGAAATTTCTCACAAGAATTTTATACATCCAAATGCTCATATAAACCAAAAAAAGTTTGCATATTCAGAATTCCTGGGACTTTTATAATCCATAATTATTAACAATCACATATAGAGAGAAATAAATAAAATATTAGAAAGTGACATTAGCAAGATGGTGGAGTGGTCAATATGAACCTTATTTTGTACACACACACACACACACACACAGAAATACAAGAATTAGACCATTATCTAGGAATAATAATAGCCTTGGGAATGCTCAAGAGTTCTTGTAAGGACCATAAACAACACAGGTGAACAAAAAGAAAATGGAAAATAACTACATAGTTGGAAACACTGGAGTGATCGGCATAGCAGAAATATCTTGAAATGATTAGGAATGAAGAAGGGTGCAGTATCAACACTGTGCCACCAACAGTCCCCAGTGGCCAGCTTTACAGAGACATCAACGACTTTCATTTCCAATGCAGCCAACAGCCAATAACCCCATGGACTCCCCAAAGAGATGGTGCTGTACCCCTGCCCAGCCACAAAGAAGCTGCTACCTTTGTTTCACCCTGGGACAGAACCTACCCAATATTTTGTGTGTCCCAACCCTGGTGGTACAGTTGTCTGCAGGTGCTATCACCCCAGAACTTGGCTCTGAAATCACTCTCTGTTTGCCTGTGTTCCTAATTCTGGGGCCACAATGTGCACACCTACTAGACCTTAAATATGAGCCAGTGTTCATAGTTCTAGCCCCTTCCCAGGCTTGGACACTCGGTCACTTGGAAAACCCATGTTATGAATTCTAGCTCTGTAGCCTTTCTGTGACAGCCTCTTCCTCTGATATTGAAGCCATCACCAAAGTAAGTTTTACTCCATTTCCCAAATCTTTTAGCCTTGTAGGAAATTGTGTGCTTATGGTTCAGAATCTGGTGCTGAAGATGCACCGTGAGCTCCTGAACCTCAGAAAGCTGAGCCACTGTTGCTATGGCAAGTTAATCCTCCAGGTCCAGGTTTCTACAGCTTCATGACAGCCCTTGCTGCCTGGTTTCTCTGCAGCTCCTGTGCTTCCTACACTAGCGCCACTGTGGCAGTGGGGACACTTGAAATACAGGCACAAATTTGCCACTCTGGACCTTGGTAATTTGGTGAATAACCTAGATATATATCAAAAGATAAATAAAAGCCGGGCACAGTGGCACACACCTGTAATCCCAGCGGCTTGGGAGGTTGAGGCAGGAGGATCGCGATTTCAAAGCCAGCCTCAGCGACTTAGCGAGACCCTAAGGAACTCAGTGAGACCCTGTCTCTAAATAAAATACTAAAATAAGGCTGGGGATGTGGCTCAGTTGTGGAGGGTCCCTCTGTTCAATCCCTAGTACCAAAAAAAAAAAAAAAAAGATAAA
>JAJEJO010002583.1:100018-283067 GCA_020662805.1 Glaucomys volans
GTGTGTGTGTGTGTGTGTGTGAAGATATATAATGAAATACTATGCAGACAGCATGGGTGACCTGGAGAAGAATATACGAAGTGGTTTTGGCTAGGCAAGGAAGGACAAACAATGCATAATCTCACTTACATATGGAATCTTAAAAAGTTGTATTCATAAAAGCTCACAGTACAATGATGATTATCAGGGCATTAGAGCTGGGGTGGAAATAGGGAGGTGTTGGGAAAAAGGGTAAAAAGTTTCTATCAGGCAGGAGAAAAAAGTTTTGGAAGTCTAATGTATAGCATGGTGATCTTAGCAAATAATAATGCATACTTTTGAAAAAAATTGCTATAAGAATAGATTTTAATTATTGTTAATACAAAAAATGTAAGTATATAAGATGATGAATGTGTTATTTTTATTTAATAAGTTTATTGTGTCTATCAGTAGCAAAATATATTTACACCATAAGTATATAAAATTTTATCTGTGAACTAAATCATCACAATACAAATTAAATGTGAATTTTTAAAAATAGAAATGCAGTAGAGTTAAATTCTCATAAATATAATGAGTTACTATTAGGAAATGATTGACACTTTAACTTATAGAATCTCAAGTAAATTAAAGATTGAAGTGCATTGCTGCTTTCTGTTTGGGTCAACATTTTTATAGCTGTGACTAAGAGACCTGACCAGAAAGTAGAGGAACCTTTTATTTTGGTTTATAGTTTCAGATTCATTCCATAGTCAGTTGATCATGCTCACATCAATGCTCTGTACCTGAGCGGAGGTAGAACATCAATGAAAAGAGCTGAGTGGAGGACAGCAGCTCAGGACAGGGCAACCAGGAACCACCATGGCCCACTTCCTCCAGTCACAACCCACCAGATTATAATTACCATCCAGTTAATATATCCAAGTGAATTAATCCACCCGTCAAGTTAAGGCTATAATAACCTAATCATCTCAACTCTGACCCTTCTTGCTTTATCTCACACATAAGCTTTAGGGGAACACTTCTTATCTAAATCATAATACTCTCCAAGTTCTTAATGTTTCAAAATTTGGTAGCATATTCTAATGTACTTCTCAAACTTCAATTTGTTAAAATTTTTTTTGGCAACTCATGGAAAAAAAGTTTCCATGAAAAAATACTTGATTCTAATCAGAAATAAAGTTGTCCTTTTATGCTGCATCGGAGCTAGGCCTGTGAAAAAGAATTGTACAATTTCCATAGGACTCAGATGCCTTTCTCTTTTTAGTGCTTTATATTAGAAAACAGAGCTATTGAGCCAAAAATAATCAAATGTGGCTATTACAGACGTATACTTAAGGCTTTTGACCATCCACAATTGCAACCTTTAGAATAAGCAGAAGCAAATTTAAAGCCTTTGTGTCAGTGTTCATTTCTGTCCTGCTATATTCCAAATCCAGAACTGATTCATTTTCAAAAAATGTAGAAGCCCATCGCTGCTAGGAAACCTGCCTTCTCAGATTGCTGAATTGGAAGGCAGCCCTATCCGGCACTTGCTGTTCTCACTTTGATGATAGTTGGCTCTCGCCAGAGGACACTTGGAACTTTCCTGAAAAGGCAAAACATTTCTGATAATCTTTTATCCCACTCTACCTCATAACTTGAAGACTCAAATTCTTTGCAAACCTGTGACACAGCCTTTTCTGGTCCTTGTTTTCATCCTGTATGATCTCTTCTTTCTGCTTTTCTCTTTCTTCTTTTCCCAAAATCAACTGACTGAAAAATAGCACGTTTGCTGCTCCATTTTCTCTCGAGACTCCTCTCTTGGTTTTTCTATGAAAGTTCTGTCTTCTTTGTAGGCTTTCCTTTCTGCATTTTATATGTTGATGTTTCCCAGAGCTGTTTTGGCTTCTTTGTTTCTCTTTGCTCCTGAATTTGAGCAGTGCATCTCCAGGGGTGCTAACACAGGGTGTGTGTAAGTGGGACTTGGACTTGAATTAATGTTCTGCCAGTTCCTACTTAACTTTGTAACTTTGGAGAAAACTTTGGGAAGCACTCTTTATATCTCTATCCCTTCCAAAGTTCATCTTAAAATGGGATAATAGGGCTTAGTGCATGAGATTATTTAAAAGATTGAGAGAAATAATGATATAAAATAATTGGGACACCAGGGAACCTGTGTCTGTCAGTTTTTTGTCACCATGACCAAAATACCTGACAAGAACAACTTAGAGAAGGAAGTTTATTCTGGTTCATGGTGTGAGAGGTTTAGAACTTGGTGGGTCAATTCCATTGTGCTGAGCTCAGTGTCAGGGGAACATCATGGCAGAAAGGGTATGGTGGAGGAGGACTCATGTGACCAGTAAGCAGAGAAAGGAAGGGGAAGGGGCCACAGAGAGCTGAATCCTTCCAACGCACACCCCCAGTGACCCACTTCCTCCAACCACTCCCCACTGCTTACATTTGCCACTCAGTGAGTCCATGCAAACTAGAGCAGACTAGGTTACAACTCTCACTACTATCCACCTGAAAATTCCTACATTAACACAGGAGCTTTGGAAGGATACCTTATATCCAAACCCTAAGAAAACCCAGACAACAAAAATTCTCATTGCCATCTGGCTCTCAGTTCTCCATCTCAACCTTAATTTCTAAATCACAGATCTGTCCATTTCAAAATGATATCTGATAGATCTTTGATGCAACAAGTTCAATGTCAAAGTCATGATTTATTTTCTCTTACTCCCTTCTATAAAGATATTAGCTCCTCTTTAAATATTCTTAGTCATGGAATATCTGAGCAAATAAGAATATGATAAATCCAGTTAAGAATCAAAAATTTGAGATTCATTTCGATGTTTTTTTCTCCTTAAAGCTACATCTTTGTCATTATAATATTAAGTACCCCATATCTAGATATTGTGCATTGAACACCCTGTTTTCTATTCTTGACTCAGTGTCTTATTTCAGGTTTTTATTGTATTTAATCTCAAAAGTCACAATATGTGCTTATCTGCTCAGAGAATCCCTCACATAGGCAAAGGTGGTAGAGAAAAATTTGTAGCATGCAAATTTTATAATCATATAATTTTAAAGTTTCAATAATGGCAAATATTCCCAATTTTTGTTAGAAGATAATATGTTATAAAATTGTATAAGACTTTTTCTTACATTTTCTCACCATTTTACATATTATAATACAAAGATATTGTGGGATTCAATGGTTTGCATTAGCTTTTCACAAATGCGATTATGTGAATTCTGAATTCTACAATATAACAACATTATTATATGTAAAAGAAGTTCAATTTTTCTATTTAACATTTGATATGTACTATTTAAATTACTTTAAATTCCTCATTTAAGTTAAACTTAACTTCTTATACTTAGCATATGTACCAAATGCAGGTAAAATTAGAAATAGTATTTCAAATATATTGATTAGAAATATAGGGAATAAAATTATGCTTTACATAGCTGAATTTGAAAATTACAGCTGTTGCTTGAAAATAATGTTTCTTTATTGAAATTGTATTGAAACAAAGTGTAAGAATGCTCTCTGAAAGTCAATTTCATGCAAACCTTGTCTAAAAATAATTATTATAAGAAAATTCATTATCTTAATAAATAAAAGCTAACTAGTTTATAATGCCATTATATTCCTCCAACAAATATGTTTTAAACACTAAGAAAAACATTTCATTGCATAAAATTTGTTCAAAAGAGAATACCAAATTTTTAATTCGGGGAAAACTTTTAGAAAATTTGAAAAAAAAGTCATCTAAAATTCTGTTTTTGAATATATAGAATAAAGATTCATGATAGACAACTTCACACTATTTATAAAAGGGAAAATTAGAAATAGAATTGCACATACATATAATCACAGTAGCTCAGGAGGCTGAGGCAGGAGAATGGCGATTTCAAAGCCAGCCTCAGCAACTTAGTAAAGCCCTAAGCAACTCAGTGAGACTCTGTCTCTAAATGAAATATATAAAAGGGCTGGAGATGTGGCCCATTGTTTAAACACCCTGGGTTCAATCACAAGTACAACAACAAGAAGAAAGAAATACAGTTATAAGTTTCTAAACAACAGTCAAACTTGATATAAAGTTTAAAAGTTTCTCTGCCAAGAGTTAAGAACAAAGTCATGGGAAGATAAAGCAAAGCAACCATTACATTACAATCTTTATACATTAATTCAAATAAAGCTTAGAAGAATCCTGTTGGGTGTAAGTGATAGAGACATGGATAAATTATAGTTGATTCCCTGGTCCAGTGGAGTTTACATTCTTAAGAAGAAACCAAGAACAATCACAATCACAGAAGTAAGTAAATTTCTGCAATGTGATGACCAAACAATGGCCATAACAAGAAAAGGAGGTGAGGGACCTAGACCAAGTGCTCCTGTAACTGTACATTTAGGGAAATCCCTGATGATTATCATTGCAGGCAGAGCTTAGGAAACTGAGCTAAATGGCTAAACCTTGTATTTCAAACAAAGGAATTGTTTCTATGCATGCTAGAAGAGGAAAAGACAGCTATTTGAAATTTAAAAACTACAAAAGAATAATACTTTTAATTGAAAATGATCACTGTCAAGAAAAATAAATATTTTGTGTTACCAGCACCAGAGATTTCCCCAAAGAAGCCACTGTTACAAATATATTATTGATGGAGATTTTAATCATGATGTTAATGACATCATTTTATACTGTTGATGTCAAATTAGTATTAAAACATGTTTATATGTAGCCACTTAACTACTGAAATTTATAAATATAGGAAGTGATTTGAATGTCTGATTATGGAATTTCAAATTTTAATAGACCAATTAAATTATTCAAATTGTCTATGTTTTAATCAGGTATCATTTACAGCTTACCTTGAAATTCAGCTGTAGGGAAGTCAGTGTGTTTGGTATACCATGTGAAACAAGAATTTTTATTCACAATTTCGATTATAGTCCTTCAACATGAGTAAATTGTGATAATAGGTCAACTGATATTACATCTTGGAATAAAAATGATTTGGGGAATTATTTTCTCAAACTTGTCCAAGATTGAGAAACAAGAAGCAGCAAAATAGTGCTGAGAGGGTGGAGAATCAGTTGAAGAGGGGATATCTTAATACAGTGGTGATCTTCAATCTAAATCGTTATTGATGCAATTGACAATGTATTTAAATTTCAAAACAAATAAAATATCATGAAGCTAAAATTTTTCTTGTAAATGACAAAATGTCAGAAAATTAATTCAAAGCAAAAGATAGGAGCCATATCATATAGAATTCACTGGTGCATAGTAAGTTAGATTTTCCAGGAAAATTAATTAACCATTGAAGGTTTTAAGGATGGTAATTGACATGATCCAAATTAAGTTTCTCAAAAGTGTTTCCTACTATGCTATAATGGGTTCCAATTGGGTACAGTTAAAATTGAGGATATATGTTTTAAGCTTAATGAAATAACCCAGGTAAAAATGCAATGATGATAAATGGGAGTGGACTCGAGATAATTTTTGAAGATCAAAGTAGCATAATTTAGAATATGTATTGATTTTTGAGAGGTAAGAAAAATGAGAAATCAAGCATTATGATTCCCTTCAATATTATGTTAGAGGAATGCTTACTAAGTGTTCCATTTTGTTTCTGTAAATTCTGTTTTACTAAAGGGGATTTATAGACATTGTTAAGCAAACAATTAAATGCATGAGTATAAAAATGAAAAAGGAATTCTGAACTTCAGATATCATATGCCATTTCTTTCTATCTCTATCTATCTATCTATCTATCTATCTATCTATCTATCTATCTGTCTGTCTATCTATCCATCCATCCATCCTACAGTCTTGAGATCTGAGAGCAATGAGTTTGATGAGTTTGCTTAGATGGGTGAGTAGAGAAAAAATATAAGAGGACCAGGAATTAAATCACATAGGAGGTCAGTCCACATGAGGATATAGAGAAGGTCTCAGATATAATGTCTACAGAATTTTTTTTTAAAAAGAGTCTTAGGGGGCTAAAATTTAGCTTAGTGGGATAGTATTTATTGGCATTCACAAGGTCCTAAGTTTGATTCACGGTATGCAAAAAGAAATCTATTTATATTCCCAAATATATATTAACTTTTCCTCTATAAAATACTTAGAGATTATATCCTTGGCTACTGAGATTGTTACAGAATTTATTTTCAGGAGCGGGCATGAAGACATTATCTGTAAGTTTAGCATATGTTGTAAAAAGTGAGGTTTTTTTTTACATTTAGTGAAAGATTTTTTTAAGTATTTGTTGGACTTGAGGTTAACTGGCTACAGATTAAGCTGAACTGTAATCAAGTAGATCCATGGCTATAGTTACACACCTTCCACAATGCTAGAGTAACACATGTGTATGTAAGATCTATCACATAGTTGCATTTAGGGTTACCAGATAAATAGCAAATTTTGTCATTTTCCAATAAATTTTTAATCTTTTTTCCCCAGTGAGTCTGAAATATGCTGGTATTAAGGACAAGTCTGATTAAGAAAAGTTGCAATTTATTATTTAAATTTTTAATTGAATAATAACAATGTATATATTTATGGTATAAGACATGATAGTTTGAAAGATGTGTTTTAGAATGGCTAAATCAAGCTTTAACACATGCATTACCTCACATTCTTGTTTGGGGTTTGAGACATAGCAGGAATCCTTATGAAACAAAGGATGTAAACTTTAGAAAAACTAAATGCTTCTAAGCATTTATGTAATATTAATCATTTTTCTAAAATGTGAGCTCTTTTAAAAATGTGGTCCCAAGAAACTCAACCTGTACAAGATAATTGCAACTCTGTTGGCATCTTACCTTGTTGCTTGGGACCATTTTTTGTAAAATACAGAAATTTCTAACTTGGAGTTTAAAGATAGTAGACAGGGGTCCTTCATCCATGCAAGATCCATCATGTGTACTTTGGACATTTTCTGTTGTTCTTAAAACTTTTTCTGTTCATAAAAGTTTTCCCATTTGTCAGAAAATCAAATTATATGGTTTTAATATAAAATTCTACAGGAGGTTAAAATAAAATCTACATAGGAAAGAAAGTTTAAATTTTGTGACATGTCCCAGAAAAGTAAGCCTGGAAGGGGTTTTACCAAATTTTAGAAGGTAAATGACCTAAACAATTGTATATTCTTTTAGTCATTCCCTCAGAATATGCATCAATAAAATAAGCCTGTTAGAATATATGGTACATGCTATGAAAGCTATTTACAATTCCATCTCCTCTAATGAGGCCAATTCATCCTTACCCAAGATCTGGGAAGCAATGGTTGTAAAGCATTCCATGAGCTTGGCACCATCTCTGCAAAATCTGAGAACACAAGTGTCAGCAACTGATGTTTCCCACATGGGAGATCATGTGGTGAGACTTGTCCATGTCAGAATGCATGGTGCCAGAATGTGAGTTCAGACTTCCTTTTATCCTATGCTCATTCCTCATATTAATATCAAAGTTCTCATTTGTGCTTATGTCATTCATTCTATGCTAGGTAAAGTAAGTGCTTAAAGACTACCTGGTCAGTGAAGCCATTCCTGACAACCCTATGTTAGGAAACCATATCTCTTCTTATTGCTTCTGCATACATTACCTTGCTTTGTTATTTTTCTAAGTCATTTAACACCATATGATATATAGCATGTTCATACTTTGAAAAAAAATGCAGTCTCTGCCTTCAACTGTAATACATTGTTTGAATATGTGGTTTTAATTGTTTATTATTATGAACTCAGTGTCTAGAACATTGCTTGAATTTAGTGTTTTACATTTATTGAACAAATAAATAAATGTATTCAGAAAAGGGAGGTATGCTTTCCCTCTAAGATAACATGTAGCTCATGACTGAAATTCATCTTGACATTTTATCAGTGTGATGAAGAAGCACAATCACACTAGAGGCAATATATATTGCTCCCAGGAATATAATGAACACTTTCTTTCTCCATATTAGTTTTGTTGTTTAGGAGATTCAAGGAAAATAGCAACTATCTGTTCTTGAACATATAACTTATCCCATATAACTGGGATTTAATTCTCTTGCAAATAGTCTTAATTCATTTTTATTTAATAATCCAATATTTTTGCAATAAAATCATTAAAGAAATACAGAGCACCACATATTTCCTTCCACTTTAATTCCTGATAAATGGTACCAGTGTAATAGGTAGCTTCAGCCTTTGAATTTTAAGCCACCTGCTTAAAACCAAGCTTATTGAGTGATACTATGCCAGGCAATTTAAATATACAGGTGGCCAGGCAAAGAGTAAATCAAACTGCTGGCCCTGAAAGAAAAGAATCAAATTAGTCTTAATATCCAGCATTAGCAGTGACTCATGAGATCACATAAGCCAAATCAATGGCTGTATACAAATCCGCTGTAATTAAAGTCATCTTTCAAGGTAGAAATACAGTCAGTCACAGTTCTCTTCTAGTTGCCATAATTTTAAAATCTATAAATAATTCTATTTATAGTTTATAAATAACTTCTAGAACCCATTTGGCTTTTGTGCTAGCCAAATTGAGACCATAATTGGGATAATGTTGACATTGGACATAGCCTATCTCTCCAATTTCCATATTAGAATTAAAGCTGTACTCTGCCTCCCTGAAATATGACAATAATGATTATATTTATGATTTTCTTGTGGCTGGAAGACTTTGGGAACTTCCATTTTTCATGCATTGTGAAAAAGTTGCTGCAGTATTTTTTCTTCCTTATAAGTGAAATGATTTTTGCAAGAATCACAAAGAATGAATGGCATCATCAGTTAAAATGGAGAAAACATCAAAATGAAATCATCTTCATTACTTCTGCCCTACCTGAACACTTAGTAAAATTATACAGCTTCTAATTCTTTCTCCTTAATACTCATTAGTATAATCTCTTTTTCCAAAAACTACTCCATTTTTTTTACTCGTAATATTTCTCAGAAATATTTGAACTTGAATATAGAGCTATGGTCTCTGCAAACAATTCCTACAAACCATTTACCTGCAGGGATTGACTGAGGTTAAATTCCTATGCTCCTGCTGTTGCTAGTGTTCATGTTGTGTGTGAACATGAACAAACTCATGGCATATGAGTTTGATGGGTAGTTTGGTGCTTGTTCTGGGTTATGTTGTACAGGCTAAGATTGATCTTGGTGTTAGTTTCCTAAGGCTATTGTAGCAAAGTATTATAAACTGGGTGGCTTCAAGCACCAATATTTTTTGTTTGTGTATTTTGCAGTACTGGATATTACAAGTCTGAAATTGAGGTGTGTGCAGGACTATGTTCACTAAGAAATTCAGGGGAATTCTACCCGTCTCTACCAGGCTTCTGGTGGTTTGGAGGAAATCTTTGTTGTTCCATGGTTTATAGATAGTTCACTCCTCTGTTCAGTCTTCACATGGCCTGTGTCTCAAACTTCATAAAATATTCTTATCATAAGGACAACAGTCTTATAAGATTATTGGCACATCCTACTGCATTATGATTTCATCTTCATTTACCTGTTTGCATTTAAAAAGACCCTATTCCCAAATAAGTTCATATTTTGTGGTACTTTGGGCTAGAACTTGAGAATAACATATTTGGGAGGACATAGTTCAAGCAATAGTGACCTCCTCTCTCTTTCCTCTTTTTCTTTATAGTTTTATTGAAGCAAAATAGAAGTATAATACATCGCAAATATTTTAGGTATGCAATGTCATCAGTTTTGACATGTTTTGACATGCATGCAACCATTACAATCAATATAAAAGACATTTCTATTACTTTTTTTAATTTGAAATCATGCAGCCTGTGTTTCCTGCATGATTTATTACAGTAGGAATCAACCACCTTAAGATATATAGAACACCATTCCCACATGTCAACTACTTCAAAATTAAATGACACACTTACAAATATCTCACAGGTCAATAAAATTAAATAAAAAGTTCTTCAAACTAAGTGATAATGAAAGCTTAAAATATCAGAACCTCTGGAATGAAACAGTACTCAGATGAAATAGTACTCAGTTATAAATATAACTTAAAGTACATGGATCAGAAATAAGCTAGATTAGCAATCAATTACTTTAAAATTAGATTATAGGAAGGAAAAAATAAAGAGTAAGAGCAAAAGTATATGAAATAGAGAAGAAATAATGCAGCTAAAAGTTGATAAAAATGAAGCAAGTTTAATCAAGAAAAAAAAAAACAAGAACACAAAACTTAATATCAATTGAAAGGGAGCTATCAATATAACCCTACAGATGCTAAAGTATACTAATATAATATTATAATTGCATGCCAACATATGTGATAACTTACATAACATGGTCTCTGGTACAGAAGGATACCTATGATGCTGAGAAGAAAGTGTCTTTGGTCATTGATGGATGAAGTATTTTATATATGTCTGTTAAGTCTAAATTGTATCAATTGTATCATTTTTTTTACTTCCATGACTCTTCATTTCATTTTCGTTTGGAGTATCTATGCAGTGGAGACAGAGGCATGTGAAAGTTACCCAGTATTATTGTGTGTGGTCTATTTGATTCTTGAAATTAAGAAGGGTTGGTTTGATGTACATAGGTGCCCCATTTTTTGTGGCATAAATATTTATGATTCTTATGGCTTGTTGATGTATAATTTCCTTAAGCATTATGAAATGTCCTTCTTTACCCCTTCTGATTAACTTTGGCTTAAAGTCCACTTTATTTGACATGAGGTTAGAAACCCCTGCTTGTTTATGAGATCCATGTGAATGACACTTTTTTTTCCCATCCTTTCACCTTCAGTGGGTGGACGTCTCTGCCTATGAGTTGAGTCTCTTTAAGACAGTATATTTTTGAGTCTTACTTTTCAATCCAATTTGCCAGTCTGTCTTTTGCTTGATAGATTTAGGCCATTTACATTCAATGTTATTATTGAGAAATGATTTTTACTCCATTCTATTTTTATTTATTTTGGGGTTTTACTTTGAATCAGTTTTTCCCTTGATTGATTATTATTCTAGTGTAGTTCCTCCTTTGTTGGTTTTCACTTTTATATTTTATTTCTCCTTTGTAAAATATATTGTTGAGAATGTTTTGTAGTACAGGTTTTCTAGTTGGGAATTCTTTTAACTTTTGTTTATCATGGAAGGTTTTTATCTCATTGTCAATTCTGAAGCTTCACTTTGCTGGGTATAGCATTCTCAGGGGGCATCCTTTATCTTTCAGAGCTTGCTATATATTATTCAAAGACCTTCTAGCTCCATGTGTCTGTTAAGAAATCAGCTGAGGTCTAGGTTGTTTTCCCTATAAATGTTACCCACTCTTTTTCTTTAACTGCCTTTAAAATACTACACACATTTTCAATGTTAGGCATTTTCACAACAATGTGTTTGGTGTGGGTCTGTTGTACTTTTGTATACTTGGGGTCTTGTAAGCCTCCTGTATTTGATTTTCCATTTAATTCTTTGGTTTGGGAAATTTTCTGATATTATTTCATTGATAAGATTGTACATTCCTTTCATTTGTATCTCCAAGCCTTCATCCATCCCAACAAATCTTAAAGTTGGTCTTTTCAGGTTATTTCATATTTCTTGGAACTTCTGTTCAGTCTCTTAACATGTTTTCTCCATGGTCAACTTTGTATTCATGATTATATATTTTGTCTTCATGTCTTGAAACTGTCTCCCAAGTGGTCTAGTCTGTTGCTGATGCTTTCCATTGAATTCTTAATTTGATTTATTGATTGATTCATTTCAAGGATTTCTGCTTGATTTTTTTTCAGAATCTCTATCTCTTTATTTTTGCAGATTAATTTAACTTTGCAAATTCTAAATTCCCTCTCTGATATTTCTTCCACCATGGTGTCATTAGGTTCTGTTATTGAAGTATCTTGGTTTGTTTGGGGAGATTTGTTTCTGCGCTTTTTCATGTTATTTGTGTCTACCAACCTGGCAGTATGGATCTGAGGTAGTAGAGTTACTACCTTGTGAACCTGTAGTGTCCCTGAGGGTTTCCAGTACCTCACCATTTAGAGGGAGAAAAAAAGTTACAACTTATTCAAGATATACAGCATTAAGTCAAATGGTTTCTACTATGATGTCTACAATGATAATTATCACAATAAACAGAAATGATGTGATCAGTTATTGCCTACAAAAAAAACCAGCAAGTTTGCAAAAGGGTTTACAATTTCAAATGGTGGACAGTGAGAGAATAGAAGTGATATAGGGTGTGATGGTTATGTGGGAGAAGAAGAGAAAGTAGAAGTAAAATATTAAAGGAAGTGTGAAAGAGAAAAGAGATTGTTAGCAGAAGAAAAGAGAGAAAGAGAAGGAAGGGAAACAGGTAAGTCCTCAAAGAACTGATCCATGAAAAATGACTGGCTTTGGAAATGCTAGAAATGAGAGAAAAACCAAATGTGAATATGTACTAGTGTCCATGTATCATTAGGGTCCCAATTAAATAGAAAAAATTTAGACAAAGGGAAAAAGAAAAAAAATTCTCAAAGAAAAGTTAAAGAATTCTTTCCATTTGAGTTCCAATGATTTTCAGCTTCTCTTCTCAGCAGTTTTGGGTGGGGTCATCTGGAGTGTGATGTCCCACCCTCTGGATTGCTAGGGTGAGAGAGGTGATCCTGTAGGTAGAATTCCTGGAGGCAGGGTTTAAGCTCAGGTGGCCTCCAGGCTCTTTGATGAATGCCAGTTGGTCAGGAGATTTTAAGTCAGCCTATCTCCAGGGGTCAGTAACTTCCAATCCACCCTGAGAGAGTACCTCTGGGATATCCCCTGGGTTCCACTCATGTGCTAGAGGAGCCAAGTCTTAGTTCACTATGTCATCTGCAGCCCCCCACCTTACCTGTTTGTGGGTTCAGTCTCCAAACTCAATCTCTCCTGCCTCAACGTTCTGCATTCCCAGCCAGATGTGTCTCTCCCAGCTGGTCCTGCAAGCATCGGATCCATGGGGGATGGGTAGAGCCAGGTGGGTTTCCATGACCATCTGACCTTTGTGTAATCCTCTCTCCAAGTATGATTTTCTCCTGGTCACTTAAGCACATTTTATGACATGCATGTGTGTTTCCTGGGCCTGTATTTCAGTCCAGACTCGGGTTTGTCAGGAATCGGCTTCCTCATTTGCCAGCCCCTGAGCTGTTTCTGCTGCAACATGAGTCCTTCTTTTGTCCTCCACACTACACCTGGAGAGAAGGCGGCTTCTTTCCCACATGAGGATATTATGCAGATTTGTGGGAAAATGTTCTTGATCTCTAAATGCCCCATACCCAGACATGTCACAGGCCTTCTAAAACTACAAGTTCCTTCTATTTCCTTATCACTCCACTATGCTCATAGACAGACTACCCTGGCTGGTACTTCTGGCCCAGCTGTGGCAATGGCTGTGCTGCTGGGGATTTCTTCCTTATTGTATATCCAGATTCCCAAGTCCCCTATCTGCTTTGAATGCCCAGTTTTAAATTCCTCTAAAGTTCTCCCTCACCCTTTCCTTTTTTTGGCTTACCCACCTTGCTGAGAAGTTACCTGTCTACTTTCTTGATTTCACTCCATGGAGAAGCCAGGAAAGCAAACTTCTATTTTCTGCCATCTCTTTCCTCTTAACACAGCCTCTTGATTTGGGGAGGAGTACTTGACAATATGTGTAGGGAAGCCACTTGGGAAATTCACTACAGTCACAGTTGCAAGAAGTGTCCACCTGTGCTTGATGAAGGAGGACCATGGGCTCCTCAAGTTCAAGAGAAGAGAGTAGTGTCTATAGACAGATGAGTTGATTTTCATGCTGGTGGAGCAAGTCTTTCATTAAATGGCTCCTGTGCATATGTCCAACTTTAGCTTGATCTTCTGGGAAAACTGCCAGGAAAGTAGAAAAGGTTTAACAAAGCAAATTTATTTGAATTTCAGTGAAATGTAAGTCATTTCATTGAACTTTAATCATCTGATCAGAGCAATGGATAAAAGCCTGAAGATATTCTTCAACAATTTTATGGAATCTTAGAAGTTTTTCTCTGGTTGGCAATTCACAAATTGGGGCACTGCTATCTTCCTGTTTTACTACTCACTGTTGCCATCCTTAGGCACAAAACCTCTTGGAGTGTTTTCTTGCCATGTTATGACATCCTTATTGAGGTCCTCTAAAGCCCCTAATTCATTCCTTTTTCCAGATGGTCTGTATGTCTTACTGAATTTTACAAGCACAAGATTAGCATGCCACCTGCTGTGCCCACAAGAAACTGGCAATGTATTTTAACTAATATAGTAAATATGGTAAGTAATGTAAATCATTATAGAATTCAGAAGGTTTACATGAGATTTTTGAACAACTTCAGCACTAGACAAATGTTTCTGTAACAAGAAAGAAAAGAAACTATCTGAGCAGCAAGAAAGCTTGATGACTCCTTCCTGACTACTCAAATCTCTGAAAAATGTAATAGTGAATTTTTAATATCATCTCTAAGCTACTATCTTATCATTGTTTTTGCTTAACACACCAAAGCATTATAATAACTTTTTGCTTATCATGATGCCTTGAATTGTCTGGAGTTCAGCTTTGAACTTCTGCTAGTCTTATTTGGATCTGCCCCATAACTCCATTCAGTTCAAAGATTATTCTGAAGGTGGTCTTTTGTCTTCTGATGCCTTTCCTCATATGTCTTTAATCATTTACTAGTCTGGTTTCTTTTCCATACAGCATAGCTCTTCCATTCTGTAAAAGTGAAGCTCTGCTGTCACATCCTATTCATCAGAAACAGACACAATTTGGTTCAAAATCAAGGAAAGGCTAGGCACATTCATTTTTTAAGGGAAGAGTGGAATGTGCATACCAGGATGGAGGAAATTATTAGCAATCATATTTGAAGACTCCTGACCTCAGTATCAAATATTTATTTAACATAGTTTCTAATTTCAGTTCTTACTTTCAAGATAGTGCATCAATAAATCTCCTATCAAGTGAGTAAAAACACAATAATTTACAGATGGATTTTTTTATAAAAATGTCTAAAACAACATATTGAATTTCTGAGAACTTATCTAGGTACCAAAGAAATATAAAACTTAGATGAAAAACGGATGCAAAAAGTGTTATGCCCTTAGACTTGAGTTAAGGTGTCCATTGAAGAGAGACTCCCTACCCAGCAGATATGCTATTAATTATGCTATTAATTTCCTCCATCCTGGTATGACATGATGTCATCTTCTAGGAAAGAATGCTCTATTTTTAATCAATTCTACTTGGGCAGGAATTATGGACAGTGATAGTACATAATTACATTTTCCTTGTTTAAGCCACTGAGAAAAGTTTCCTATTAAAATTAGAAATATTAAAATAGCTAGCATTATTACTTATGGTCAGAAGAAAGATATCATAAGGACACCATCAAGTTAAATAGTTTTTCATTTTCTCTCCCTTCTTGAAACATAAACAAAATTTCCTCAAAATTAAATGTTCAAAGATATTTTCAGCATCTTATATGACAAAATATAGTGACAAATTTCAGTCCATTTTTCCTAGAAAAAGAAATTAACAAATGGCCAAGTCCCCAGCACCCTTTGGCTTAGAGGTAGTATTTCCTAAGCATGTCCTGAAAAGTTTCTGGCATTTTAATTCAAAATTGTCCCAGAGAGTTTTTGAAGGAATTTTGGTTGGTATATTTCTACATGGATTTGAAAGATTTAAAAATAGCAAACTTAGCAAATACAAAAAATATTAAATGTTTCTTGAAATATACCTTTGGTTTTAAAGTATCCCTACTAAAACAACTAAGGCAATAAACTACTTCATTAAGAGCAAACCTTGAATTTCACGATATCAGGTAACAAATAATATTTTAACATTTATATGTTTACTAAAGGACTTGCCTATTTCATTGTTTCACATTAATGATTGTTAATTTTCTTCTGCTGATTGTATGGAAATTAAAACAAAATGAGCATAATAATTACAAATCTATTGAAGGTTTAGGTGGGTATTTAAATAATTAAATTAAAAATATTCTAATCCTATAATATGTATAATCAGAAAAATGAGAAATTATACTACATTTATGTATGATCTATCAAAATGTATAAATGCATTCTGTCATATACAACAAATTAGAACAAATTTAAAAATTACAAGAAAAGGTTCTAGATTTATTATAAGAAAAAGCTAAAATATTTCTCAATAGATAAAATACGACAATAAGCCACTACAAATGACATCATCAGTTACTCAAATATGCAAGCCATAACAACTAGTTAAGAACTAGTTGAGGAGGCACACTTGCCTTGAAATGGCAAAAATGCATTGGTGCTGCAGAATGGTAAGAAAGGAGTACTCTTAAAGATTGGCAGTTATGACCAGAACATGGCAATGTGCACATGGTACTGAGTGGTGGTTATCCATGAGAACATAGATAGTCATGCCAAAATAACACGTAGAAATAAACAGGTTTAAAATTTCTTTCAAAAATTTATTATTTGAAAGTTATGTTAGAATACAATATTTCAACAAATAATAAGTGTTTTAACCTGAAATAATGAACTTTGGTAACAGTACTATCCAGAAGAGCAAACTCTTGATAGCTTAAGAGTAACTGTCAAAATTTGAAATGCAATTAAATTCATGAAAGGATAAAATATTATTCTATATTTTTAAGTAGCATGGAGGAAATATTAACATATAAAATATGAATTAAAGAGGAAAAGTAAATATGGCAAAAATTGAAAAAGGAATTACACTGACTTAGTGGAGTTTACTCTTAAAATGTACATTTTCTATGAAGATTCATCAGTTCTACTAGAAATGACAGGTGTTCAATTGAAATTTTTGAATGTCTAAGTAAAAATTCACAAATCATAATAAAAAAAAATTTGATTAAAACACCCAGTGATGACAGTGCTAACAGAATGAGATTGGAGTGGCACAGCCAATGTTTCCATGTCCAGCTAGAAAGGCACTGTTCAGAGATCAGTAGATTATAACCAGCTAACGAGAAATCAGGATGTGAGATTTGGCTCTGCTTGTGAAGAAACATTCTGGAAAATAAAGAAGCAATTATCACTGAGCTAAGTTTCAAGCTTCTTTTGCTCACTGTTTTTGTATTCACATAATGAATGAACAGCATTGTCAAGAGCATTTTGAAGTGCCTTAGGATAGGACTGGCAACCATCCAGGAAATTTTGCAAATGCAATTCTAAGGGGAATGAAAAAGAAGTATAGAAACAGAGTGGGAGCTGTATTTTGTATTGTCTTTTTCTCTTTTGTAGAGTTTCAGAATACTTATACAAATCATTTTCTGTAGCAATGGGAATCAAATCCTGGATTTCCTAAAAAAAGAAAAAAGAAAAAAAAGGCAAAAATAAGTCTGAGGCTAGAGGTAAAGAATGACCTCCAATGGTGGCAGTAAAATTCACAGAACAACCATAAATTACATTTGTTCCAGATATGACAACCCCTAGAGAATTACACTGGTACAAAAAGAGCATGTATCACACTCATAACAAAGGCAATACTTATTCAGCAAAAATACACTGTGAATTATGACAATATTAAAATCATAGTCTTCTTAGTGAAATTAACTAGTGGACCTCACTAAGTACAGTCTTCAATAGTAAATATATCCAAGTTTAGAATTGAACCTATAGGGACATCTGAGTTGTTGGTGACTGCACAAAACCTGGGGGAAAACCCAAGATATTCAGAGCCCAGAAAACTGAGATGGCGTAAGAGAAGAAAAAGATTAGAAAGTAAATTTCTTGGGTTGAGACAGAATGATCTATGCATGCAAGCGATAGAAGAGAAGCTTAATCCTAGAATTTAAGGAGGTGAATTGATAGAGAAATGTTCCTTTTGTAAATTTACCAGGTTGTTTTATGGCAAAGAATTTACTTTAGTTAGAAGAAGGGTGTTGCTCAGAATTAGATGAAATAACTTTTGAAGGAGCATAAATATCCTTTCAGGTAAAACTTCCTGATATTTACATATTTAATACTTGGTTCCATATATGTTCCATTTTCTCAGATACTCTGTTCTTACTCTTATTGCTTCTGCCAGGAAGCAAGTTCTTTGAAGTACATTATTGGACTTTACACAACACCATATATTCTAGAGAAGTGGAAAAAAGAATTTGGAAAACATGTGCTGGCCATGCTTACCAACAATATAATTTATTGCTAGGGCATGGAAAAGGGATGAAATAGAACCTAAAATAATTTGGAAAGAAAATATCTATAGTTGAAAGTCCTTGACTTTGGCAGCCAAGTAATATTTTACATAGGAAAGAAAATGTATGATGTATTTAGATACAGATCCATCCTCAAAGTGGAAAAAAATCTGGAATATTCCCCTGAGGAAACACATAAAATAAAATAAAATCAAGCAAGATAAGTTCTTCACACTTCGAGTGGCTGGCACTAGTAAGAGAAAACTAGAGAACACTCTCCCTCCTCAGTCAGAGTGAAAACCTAAAGCAGCCAGTATGCATAGAAAAAAAAATCTTTTTCTTCTAAGAAGTCATTGCAAAAGTGCTTGAGGGAATGAAACAAAAATTTACTTTATTCTGCAAATGATAAACATGGTGATTAGCCCAAACTTTGGACAGTAAACTCACTTGATCTTAAAGACAATTCAGAACATGAAAGAGTAGAATTTGGAGCAGTATCCCTATATTCCTTGCCTAGAACTATTTTCTTCAGGCCTAGCTGGGAGACAAGATGACATATTGAAAATTATTCCATCACCTAAGTTCTAAAAGAGTTCTGTGTGAAAATTCTCACCTCTAATGCTAAATCAGAAGACATTTTAATATGTGGGCTAAATTGGTCTTTCAAATGCTTTATCTCCCAATTTACCATGCTAGGATATTGAAAATTCCATCTGTTATCTGCAAAATCACTTAACTAGGTTGAAAACTACAACCACTTTAAGGAATAAGGGTGAGAAGAGGGAGAATCTGAAACCCCCATACTCAAATAATGTAGTAGATTAGACTCCTATTGTGGGCAATGCAAGTACACTCTTGGACAAGAGTTTGGATTAAGAAAATTGCCTGGAGTGTTCATAGAGATGAGGGGAATGAAGAAAAGTCATTGTGCTATGTTGAATACATTAAGCTGAATAAATTGCTATTAAAAAAATAAAGGAATCCTTTAGATAAATTTGCACAAATTATTTTTATCAGTGTAACTTGGGTTTTAGGTATCATAACATTTTTGTATATTCATTTGATTTAGTCTTCCATGATAAAACCACACATATACTATTTAGGGCAGAGGGCTAGGAGTCAGTGCCTGATAGCATGTCCACAGAAAACTTGCTATGGTTCTATAGGGAAGGATGGATAATTGCATTAACTACCAAATTTGTTTCTTGTGGTGACTGAAATAGTGAATAAATATGAAACATTATTGGAAAAGATATTCTAAGCACATTGCAATAATAATTGGTTATTATTATGTCATTATAATTAATATTATGCAATGATGGAAAGTACCTTATATTTACAGAACAAAGAAAGCTATAAATAATGTTCCTGGTCAGATGTCTCCAAGGGAGTGGGCTCTCCTTACAGGAGAGTCAAGAGCTACATGTCAGTCAAGAGCTACAAGGCCATTTTCCAGCAAAAATACTTGTCTTGTGAGAGAGACTCCTGTCAGGTTTGAGCCCTTATGTGTTAGTCAGTTCACCAGAAAAAAGAAGCATCCTGTGAAAGGCACATTGTAAATACTTATGATCCTAAAGTCTGGCACCCTGATGGGGAAAGCCAGGGCTCATAACTAATCTCCAGAGACCACAATACCAAACAGACAAAAAATACAGTAGTATTGTTCCAAATTCTTGATATTTCATCTGTAAGTGGTCATCCTCAGCATTTTAGCATTTTAGTAATTTTTCTCTAGAAATTTCTTCATTTAGGTAAATGTATATAACTATATTTCAACAAAATACATCAAATATTAGTGAATATAAAAGTGATTACATTTTTATCATGTAAAATATATTTACATCTACTTTAATAATATGGACTTTTTCTTAGCATGTTCTTAAAACACAAATTGTAATTTTTATTAACTCTAAGTAAATACTCGAAAATTTCTGCATTTGTTTGAGTTTCTGAGAGTTAAAAAACGTTTCTCTTAGTGAGAAAAAATGTCTCTTTACTTTAAGTCACTAAAAATACTACTAAGATTTGTATAAAGTATTCCCCTAAACTCAGCATAATTAAATTATGAAAAAGTGAAATGATATCTCTAATTAATAAATAATTAATTTAAATCCAGAAAGGTACATTTGAGATATTTCATTTCCACAATGTTGTACATAAAGATTTATACTATGCTGAGACATGACATCTGTGTCATGAATTCCTCTCAAATCTGACCAACATCTGAAATAAAAGATAACAATCAAGGTAACAATGGAGAACTGGGTTTGTAGCTTAGGATTACAGCACTTGGCTAGCACGCGTGAGACACTGGATTCTATCCTCAGCAACACTTAAAAATAAATTAATAAAGTAAAGGTATTGTGTCCATCTACAACTAAAAATTATTCAAAGAAAGATAACAATGGAAATCCTAAAAACAAATTGATGAATTTGTTTGGACATAAGATGAATACACCATGATATTTCAAATATATTTTACTAAACTCAGTATTGGAAAATATTATATGGAAGTGCTAATTCAGCCAAACAAAGACTTTTTTTCACATCCAACTGTGCAGTGAAGTAAGGAGGAAAAAAGCAATAGCCAAGATATATCCATTGGCTAGTGAACAGGAAATTTATTTGATGAAAAATGTGTTGCCCACAAATTGGAACAATCATCATTAATGTAAAGAAGTAGATGTTCAGGAAAGTGGGACCCTATGGAAATTTTTTTAAGTATGTTTTCCAGTGAATACACACTTGCAAAAAACTCATTATGCAGATTTAAGCATATAATTAACACATAAAGAATCTTTGGAAGTACCACTTTGCTGCTACTTCTCACATGGCTATAAAAGAGACATAAGGTTGATTAATCCCTATTAGCTTCAAGACTTTTAAAATTAGAAATAAATATTATATTAATGTTACTTAATTGAAATTCATTTTCATACTCCTATACCATTTATCACTGTTTACAAACAATTTTGTCTACTCTTTCCAACATGAACCATTCCTTTGTTGTTGTCTGAAACATTCAGTCAGTTCCAAAATAACATTAAGTAAACACTAATTCCTTTATAGTACTTCAGCCTGTATTATGGCTCTGTGGAAATTTTACCCCACAAAGAATCACCAAGAAATCTTTAAGAAAAAAAGAAGTGATTCTTCAGTTGGAAGACTAACCTAGTTATCTTGGCAACCTGGTGCACCAAACACATCCTCAAAGGCACATTGCTACCATGCTTCAGTGTGATCCTAAACAACTATAGAGCAGGAAATAACTTCCTCCCTCACTTGTGCACTTCACCATTGTGTATGCTTTTAGATCAGTGTGCTTGCCCTGTAATAACTTGCAGAGAAAACAGGGCAGTATTTTATGTTTGTCAATCCAAATTTGTAGTTTAACCTCCAAGATTCACGGGTGAGCCATGGGTCATAAATGATAATATAATTTGTTATAAGCACAAGGCTGAATTAAAAATAATTTATCAAACAATGAATCCTACTGTTAAATATAATTGTGTTGCACCAATAAAAAGGAAAATAAGTAAAATTTTTAAAAATTCATCATCTCTAGCACTAACCCATTGTATTTAGAATAAGCTTGCTTTGCTCAAATTTTTCCTTTCAGAGCAGTATTTTACCAGGAGGGTTCCTGCTTCTTCACAGAAAACATTGCTGGATGGGTCAGTTCTACAAGTTACTCAGGTGGGCAGGTTATGCTTTGTTTTATTCTTAAACCGGATAGGCATAGTTTAAAATTACTTCTGGGCTAAATCAATGTTTCACACTGTTTTTCATCTCATATATTTTAAAAGCTATTTTAAGTTTCTACTATCAAACTCACCTTATTTTATTTTACTTTTTCCAACTGGGTGGTTGTCTTTGTAGTTTATGCCTTGTTTTAGATCTTCTGACAGGGATGCTTCATCACTGACTCATTTGAATTTCTGCAACCCCTTTGCATTCATTTTCTTCTTGTAATTTGCAGTACAATCAATGATTCAATTTTTAAAAACCATCTTTATACAATTATATTTCATACATGTTTATTTATAGCCACCAATAACTTCTCTTTATTTTTTTTGTAAGCAGTTTGTTTTTTAAATTTTTACTCCTTAGTTCCTGCACATTTTGCTCTATGAATCATTTTTAGTAAATTTGCATGTTTTGAATTTAATTTCGTGTTTTATTTTTTCCCCTGAAACCAGTTGTCCCAGCACCATTTGCTGAACAGAATTTGTTTCTTTTTTTTTATTTTTTTGCCACCTTTATTGAAAGTCAGTTAACCCTTAACTAAATACATAAGGACTAACAAAAGAAGTGAAAGACTTCTGCAAAGAAAACTAGAGTACACTAAAGAACAAAATTGAAGAAGACCTTAGTAGATAGAAAGACCCCCTATATTCTTGGATAGACAGAAGTAATATTGTCAAAACTGCCACACTTCCAAAAGTGTTATACAGATTTAATGCAATTCCTACTAAAATCCCAATGACATTCTTCATAGAACTAGAAAAAGCAATCATGAAATTCATTTGAAAAAATGAGACCCAGAATAAGCAAAGCAATCTTTAGCAAGAAGAGTAAAGCAGGAGACATCACAATACCAGACTTTAAACCATACTACAGAGCAATAATAACATAAAGGGCATGGTATTAGTACCAATAAAGACAGGTAGATCAATGGTACAGAATAGAAGATACAGAGACAAGCCCACATAAATAAGGTTATCTCATACTAGACAAAGGTGCAAAAAACATACATTGGAGAAAAGACAGCCTCTTCAATGAATAAATGGTGCTGGGAAAACTGAATATCCATATGTAGCAAAATGAAATCAAACCCCTATCTCTCATCATGACAAAACTCAAAGTGGATCAAGGATCTAGGAATTAGACCAGAGACCCTGTAACAAAAAGAAGTAAGGTAGGCCACATCTTCATCATATTGGCCTAGGACCTGACTTCCTTAACAAGACACCTAAAGCACAAGAAATAAAATCAAGAATTTATAAATGGTATGGATTTAAACTAAAAAGCTTCTTCTCAGCAAAGTAAACAATCAATAATGTGAAGAGAGAGTCTACAGAATGGGAGAAAATCTTTACCACCTGCACATTAGATAGAGCACTAATCTTGATGGTACATAAAGAACTGAAAAAACTTAAGACCACAAAAACAAATAACCCAATTAATAAATGGACTAAGGAACTGAACAAACACTTCACAGAAGAAGATACACAATCAGTTAACAAATATAGGACTCCCTGTCTTTAACTTGCTATTGCATTCTATTCACATCTATACTTGGGATTACTGGAATGTACCACCCTGGCCAGCCTGAAATTAGTTTTAATTATTGGCATTTTTGAAGATATTTACCAGTTTCACTTAAGTTTCCAGCTTCATTATCACACAATTGTTTAGTTACATATTTTTTTAGCATTTACTCTTTGCTAGATTTATGCTGAAGTCAACTCTTTCATTAGATTCCCTTGAGAAATCTCATTACTATTTAATTAAATTTAATAATTTGTTTCAAATAGCAACCTTTAGATTTGCTAGTTTTTTTCATTGTTGGTTTATTTTTTTCTATAGATGCCTGCTCTTATTTTATTTTCTCTACCTTTTAGCTATTATACAAACTCTTCTTTTTCTAGCTTCTTATGGAAGAAACTAAAATTACTGACTTTTAGTTCTTTTTCCAATTATCTAGTTGTAAATTTCCACCAAACCTCTCTACTTACACCCCCAAAATTTCAAAGTTTTTTTTGTATCTAGTTAAGCTTTTTCTAATTTCTCTTTTGAATGTTTTCACCAGTAAAATCATGGGAGCCTGAGGTATAAAAAGAAGATACACAAACTGAAAATTGCAAAATAGACCCTGTGAGAACTCTGCCTATTCACATGTGACATGATTGTATGTGTAAAAAATGCAAAATAATCTAAGTATTATTAGTATAATTGATTTTAGTAAATTGTTGGCTCAAATATATACAGCTGAACTTTGGAAGACTTCCAATTAGAGTTCCAGGATATAAAGAATTTGGAAGTCATTACTTCCAACATAATAATAAGAAAAAGAGAGAGAGGTTAATTATTATGACTTGGTCTAACTGAAAAGTGAGATTTCAGACAATTCCAATTACCCTGAAATCCAGATATAAAGGCATCCTGAGAAATACAGAATTCAAACCTGCTTTCCTAGACCAGCAGCTGCTTAATCTGTAAATCAATATGGTGCCTTAGAGAACAATTGTGATGAATTACTGTGAATTGAGTTTCGATTATTGAAAGTAAAATATTCCTGGGAATTGTGGATTTAGGGAAAGAGATGCACGGTTTCATTGATTTTACCTACAAGATCCCCAATTGTTTCATAGCTCCTGTTAGAGCTCTGTCAAAGGGAAGGCAAGAGTAATATTTGTGAAATGCACCCATCACCTACTCTAAAAGAAGGACCGCCTCTCCAAGGCTAGTGACTTTGTCAGAGCTCAGAGGAAGGCATTCGTTCCTCTCTGATCTCCTCTAGCTCTTCCTACCTAATTAAGGGGGAGAAAACATTGTTCCATGGGTCAAAGTTTAAAGGACATGGATTGAAAACATTACACCTGGAAGAGATATTGGGAGGAAAGGGGAATAAAAATGATGTGCTACTAGAAGACACATAAAAGTCACAGACTGAGCACACAAACCCAGTAAAATATAGGGATTCAATTCAAAGGTCATAAAATGCTCCCTCCATATCACAACTTACCGCCACACCAGTAAAGCTCCAGTGTAATAATGAATTCTGTTTAAAAAGCTGCAAGACACAGAATCTCATTGTGGGAACTTCAGGAAACGTACAATAACAGGAAAGATAGAATCAAGAGGACAACAGAGGAATTAGAAACCTTAGAAACCTGGCCCAACAAAAATCCTTACTCTAAAGGCCACCTAACCTCAGTTCTTATACCCCAAACAATCTGTTCAGCTTTTGACCAAAACAAAAAATGAATAAATAAATAAGCAGGAAAAAATGCAAAGCATGCCAAAACACAAAATGCATATTTTGAAGAGACAAACGAGAATCAAAACCATGTTCAGATACAACACAGTTGTTAGATTCATCATTCAGAGAAATTAATTGAATTTTATGGTAAGGATTCTAATAGAGTAAAATCAGGTGTGTAATATAAAAAGATCAATGAAAAATTCTAAGCATAAGAACTTCTGTGGTGCTGGAACTTTAGGAGAAAGGAAGGTTGTCTTCCATGATTCAGTAGTTGCCTTACATGACTGAGAAAAGAATCAGTGAGCTGAAAGTAAATCTGTAGAAATTTCCCAAACTGAAATTGGAATACTTATTATTAAGTGTCTATACTACAAAGGAAGTGATATTTTAAAAAGTAGTTATGCTAGTAGTATGCTAGTTAAGAATATATATTATAAAAACCAGGCTGTCGCCAAATAGCTTTTTCAAAGGATCATTTATATGCTAATGGAGAACATAAAGTCAGATAGTAACCTCTATTAAAATCAGAGAAAGCAGGAAAAGAGGAACAAAGAAGAATTGGAATGACTAGAAAACAGTTATGGAGAGGTAACATACTAACCCAACTATGATGATAATCACTTTAAATGTGAGTGATCTAAAAGTAACAATTGAGAGATTGTATGAATTCTATGGAGTGAAATTTGTTAATGCATATTTATGTTCCAAATGTGGTCTAACTGGGTGATATCAAATAGATACGAGGAATTACATAATGTTGGAAAAAATATAATTCAAAATACTAACAATATTGCTTTTTAGCAATAAAGTGAAGGAATGGAAACTTCTGTAAATTTGTTGTCAAACTGCAAGTTAGCATAAATACACTGGGAAACCAATTGGCATTCTCTACATTATTTGAAAATACTCATTTTCATTGCCTCCTGGGTACATAATTAAAACACATGATCATGGCACCAAAAGATATCTATTATAATGTTTATAAACAAATTAGTGATAATGTCAAAATAGCATAAGCAAACCATCAGTAGTAGAATGGACATTTTGAGGCATACTTTATATAATGATTTATTATACAACCATGAAACAATGAAATACAACTACACACTTAAACACTCATGAATATCACAATTATCTTTTGAGAAAATCATGCAAGAACATAAAAGACACACTGTACAAAATGATAACTCATGGCTTTATAAGTCAAGTAATCCTTTCTTATGGGATGAAGAGAGAAGTAGGGATCAGGAGGGAAGGTGAGAGTGATGCTCTCATTGGGGTGCATGCGAAGTTCTATTTCTTGACCACTTGGGAATGTTTGTTTTGTGTAATATACTTGACATTTTTCTCTACATACGTTACAAATAAATAAGAAAGAAGATAAATTTCAAAAGTCCTATAATTGTCTAAATAAACTGAGTAATTCATTTTATGGTTACTATCTAAACATACTACAGTTACGCACTTAGTTTTTAAAAAGTTTCTGATTTTTTCTAATTTATTGTATATGACAGTAGAATGCATTTATACACTTTGATAGATCATACACAAATGGAGTGTAATCTCTCACTTTTCTGATTAAACACATGCAGGATCACATCAGTCATGCAGTCATATGTGTACATGAGGTAATAATGTCTGTTTCACTCTACTTTCATTCTTATCACCACACCCCTTTCCTTCCCTTCACTCCCCTTTACCTAATATAAAGTAACTATACTCTTCCCTATCCCCCCCACCACCTAATTTTGAATTAGCATCCACATATCAGAGAAAACATTTTTCCTTTGGTGTTTTGGGTTTGGCTTATTTTGCTTAGCTTGTACTTAGTTTTTAAGTGAGCATTGGCTAACATGAATTCTACTCCTCACACTGTCACTGCTGTTAATGTGCCCATAGATAATGTAGTGCCTCCAGACTTTATTTTCTTCATCTATAATAAGAAATAATTCCAAATTTCTTTCATGTTTAAAATTTCATGATGATAACACATACCCAAAGTCTTAAATTAAGATACTTGTTAAAATCTGTATTTTATTGCATTTCTAAATTAAACACAGGCCTTGATTTTTAAAGTATATTTTAAGCCATTAATCCTAAGGAATACAAAGAGAGACACTGAACAAGCAATTCACTAGATAGTATTAGGAATCATAAGCCATGCTTACACTCAAAGCCATGCAATAAGCTCAGTCATTGAAATATCCACAATCAGAGATACCTTTGTCAAGAGTTTTTAACATTTATAAAATAATGTCAGGTAAGCAGAGGAGCCATGTAGCTTAAGCTGACATGAATCCATATTGTCTTTACAATTCAACTAGGCCCCCCAAGGGGCTAACCCAACTTCTCCTCATATTCAATAGGTATTAAACACATCCTAATATTTAAAAAATATTCATTATCATGGCAACTAGTTTCACTGAATTATCAAACTCAATAATGCTCTAGTATCTGTCATCTGTAAATGACAGGCATCGTTCAGTTTAGCCAACAAAGCTTTCTACTTTGCAGATTTTGACTTGTGATTAATCCAATTATCTCTTCTGCTATCAGGATAAAAGATTATATTGGATGGTTTTGTTTCCTGCAGCAAAGTAATTTTCTGCATGACCAGCAATAATGTAATGTGGGGGATTTTAATAAGAGGCAATTATTTTTAAAATTAAACTTTAAACAGAATGCAGATTGTAATAATATGGCAGAGATGTGCACAAAATTATGTGTTGCTTTAAAAACTGTTAACCCTGCAACGTGCTTTTGTAGGGAGCAGTGCACTCATGAGGACATGAGGACAGGAGAAAAGATTCCTGCATCTCCTAGAAACGCAGGCACAGTACTGAAACGGGCATGGTGGTACTCCCCTGTGACCTTCCATAATTTCATGTGCTAAATTGCTTTCATTCATGAAATATTCTTTTTATTAGAACAAGGAAACACTTGTGAAAAGACACATGGTATTTAATGCTTTATTTCCAAAGAGAAAATGTTAGTATTTGAGGGTGGAAAGTTATCAATAATAAAAGGTGAGTTTGAACTAAAGTAAGTCATAGATTGTGCTATGGCAAATAGGGCCTACAGACCTCATTCTCAGGGTAGTGGATTGAGGAGACTGACCATGGTGGTCTCTGAAGGACCTCTGGGGTCCAGCGTTCTCCATTTACATTCCTCCTATGTCCTACTGTGAAGACAGAAGGCTATCCAAGATAGACCCACTGCATATTCGTCTTTTGCTCCTTATCCTTTCTTGAAATTAAATTTCCTCTTTGAAGATAGGGTAGACAAGGTTTTGAAAGGGAAAAGAAAAACATGTAGAAAGAGTTAAAAGAGGGGAACAGGAACACCAAAAACAATGAATCAGAGAGAAAACCTTATCTGTTTTCAAGCAAACTATTTCCTATGAGTTCAAAGGATTCTTAGTTTATCCCTGTATTGTTATATCCCCAAATTCCTTCCTTACCTCCATTGCCATTTTAAAAATGCTCCCAAAGAGTTAAAATAAGATACTGCCCTGTTAAATTGCTTCATTGTTAATCTGGAAATATACATACTATGTCAATTTCAAATGCACTTTAAATGATCATCCTATTGAATTATCTCTTAAATGGTGAAGACTTAACACTTAGTGAGTTCCCACAATGTTCTGGGTCTTATGCTAAATATTTTATATGAGAGACCACAATGCTGTGCATCTTGACCAAGCCATTTAAAATTCCTACATTACCCTCATACTCCCAAACCTTATGCCCTGGCTTTTTTTACCCATAGCTCTTACTTACAATTGCTCCAAAGTTTTGGCTGTTTGCTCTGAAATTATAAACTTCTTTCAAATCAATAAAGACTATGGATGATAAAAGAATATTACCGATTATATGAACTTGCAAAGCCTTTCCTGCGAAAACTTCAATTTTAATTTCTATTTCCTAATACTAATTTAGAAAGAAAAGAACATTTTGAAGGACAGGGATTTTAAACACAATGATTGTGTTTGTTTCCTACCTCAACTTCATGATCACTCAAAATTTCATTAGCACTATAGACAGGAAAATCTTTAGAATCCTGCCTCTAGATTAACCTTACCTTTTATAAATGATCAAGGGTCAATTTTATTAACAGTGATCACAAGCACCTTTTTTATGTGCTAAAGATTCAGTTTTTTGGGGGGATGGGGCGGGTACTAGGGATAAAACTCAGGGGCATTCAACTACTGAGCCACATCCTCAGCCCTATTTTTATTTCATTTAGACAGAGTCTCACTGAGTTACTTAACTCCTCACTTTTGCTGAGGCTGGCTTTGAACTCGTGATCCTCCTACCTCAGCCTCATGAGTCCTCAAAGAGTACTAGCATAATAAAGCTGTTATAATTGAAACACATAACATCCCTCTAACAATTTATTTAATCTTATTTTTCTAAATTTGAAGTATGGTTGAGGCATTGTACTCACACTTCTGACAAAAGGGATAATTTAACTGACAAGAATTTAATCAGGTATCTCTTGTACATACCTTTTTAGTTTAAATTTTCATCTAGCACTTGCCTTTAATTTACTATTTATAGAACACAGGAAAATATGAAATGTATGACGAACTGTAACTTTTAAGGATACATGAGAACAAAAAGTTAAGATTAGTTTCATCTTTAAAAGAAGTTCACAGGCAATAAAAAAAACAAATTTTTTTAAAAAGCTATAGAATTCAATTCATTGTTGTTTTTAATGGAATATGTGAAGAGTTCAGGAGACAAGTAATTAATAAAACATGAATGATAATATGAATGAGGAATTTAACTGATTTTTGTCAATGTAAGACTCAAGATGGACTAAAGAGATTTTCATTGGTCACATTCAATTTAATTCCTCAGTCTTTCAAGAAGAAAGGGAACTTGTTTAGTGAGATGTTATTATGGTTATAGTCAGACTATAATGAAGGATATTCATCATTCAAACATACTTTTGAAATCACTAATAGCAGTGAAATAACTTTTTCTTTTTTTTTTTTTTTTGTGGTGCTAGAGATTGAACCCAGAGCCTTGTGCTTATGAGGCAAACACTCTACCAATTGAGCTATATCCCCAGTCCATGGAATAACTTTATATACACAAGTATGACTTGAGGCTCAGTGTTATCCATTGGGGTATTTTATTTCATTTTCAGAAGAAATGGAAGGAAAATAAATCTATACACAGACAAAATTTTATTTTTCTTTGCATTGGGACATTTTTATTTTATACCATAAAAAGAGATAATAATAATAACATCAAACTTTTAAATAAAGTAGGTAAGTAATGCATTTTTCCAAAGGTGCCTTTTTGATTATTGTCCTGCCAATCATTCTCTCAATCAATAAAAAGCTATTGGTACTTACGGAGTGGGGAAGTCCTCGTTCTTGGCACTGGAGGGAATGTGACAGCCACAACACAGTCCACCCTTTGTCGTTACACAGTTATCTTTCAAGAAACTAAAAATCTGTATATTAGTCCAACTTCTTTCTCTAATTTTAAACTGTCATTTACATTAAATTTGCTCAATATTGACTCTGGAAGAATCTGGATTAATCCATATTCTGGACTGTTTATCCCACATATTTCTCTGCTGTGTCCAGTATCCAGAGAGAGGAATGAAGATAATAGTTGAGTCAGGTTCCTTGTTACTGTGGCCACAGGAATGACTCTTAGTCCCCAGAAGGCCATGTGTAATAGTAAATGGAAAATCCCTCACCCAGGAAATGAAATTATGGAATTAAGGACGAACAGGACAGTCTATAAATAAAATAATAACTCTACTCTAAAAGAACACCATCTAATGCAACAAGGGATTTTCACGATACCCCTAACTCTAGACAGATATTGATCTTTGGAATTCTGATAGGAAAAAATAGAATTTCCCAAATTATCAGAGAATCTGAAAATTATGAATCATTCTTAACTATTTCACTATTCTTTAGATTCATTAATATGGATATTCAAATTTTAATAAGTTGGATTTTGTTATAACAGTTGTAGTCTAAGCCAGGGATGGTGGCACATGCCTGAAATCCCAGTGGCTCAGGTGGCTGAGGTAGGAGGATTATGAGTTCAAAGCCAGCCTCAGAAACTCAGCAAGGCCCTAAGCAACTCAGCCAGACTCTGCTCCTAAATAAAATTTTAAAAATAAAGGTATGGGGATGTGGCTCACTGGTGAAGCACTTCTGAGTACATTCTCCAATACTAAAAAAAAACAACAACAAAAAAAAAAAATTTAGGACAGTATTTGGTTATTGTAACATTTGTATATTTTAACAGGATGTAAGTCCTCCACAAATCATATGCAGACTTGCCTAATTAAGGATATATTTTTGTTTCTGAAACTTATTTCTTACACTAAGAACAGGTTTGTATAAAGAATATTACCTATGCTGGGCATGGTGGCATGCACCTGTAATCACAGGTTTGAGACCAGCCTCAGCAACTTGGTGAGACCTTGTATCAGAATAGAAATATGAAGGACTGGAGATGAAGCTCAGTAGCAAAGGGCCTTGGGTTTTACGTTTAGCAGCAAGCCAGGGCCTGGGACACACTGTCATAACGAGGACTGTAAGGACAACTGGCTGGGCCAGGACTGCCCACCCTAGTGTAGGCCTTTTCCAGTTCTGTGGTAAGGTTGAGCCTAACCCTCAGCTCTACGTTTTAGGCTTCTTGTTCTTGCTTTTCTATTTGATACCTGCAAATTCCTTGCTTCTCTAGGCTAATTTAAGGTGCACTTCCTATCGGAAAATTATAATAATTTTTTCAACTTTACAAATTTCTGAACTGAGTTTTCTCAAAATTTGAAGTTTGGAAAGATGTTAATTTCCCCAAAATGCTAGGAAAATTAGCATCCTGAGGCACAAGTAAAATGGCCCTAAAAAGCAGACATATGAGCATATCAACCATCATGGGCTCGGCTGGATATTACAGTATTTGTAGCAGAATAAATGCAAAATAAATGCTGTTTAACTAAGAGAAACATTAGGTTTAACTGCCAGTGTTCACATAGATTGCAAAATGTATTTATATTCTTAAACTGTAGGGAAATGTCCATTTGCATTTGTGTATTTCAAAATAATTTCCATTTCTTACAAACTGAAGAATAAATTGCATCTCACACATTCTCTTTTTCTTTATTTTTTATGCCACAACAGCAAAGATCTGGTCATATAGTTTGGTTTCCATTTGTTTAGAGAGAACTCATTTTTCTTCAGTCCATGATACGGATATCTTTAATATCTGCCAACTAAATAATCAAGACCACTTACTTCTTCTTATATTTGAGGTCAGAACCATGAAATATCTCAAAAACCAGGGCACAATGATGGGCAAAAGTTATAAAAGAAAAAAATAAATTTCAAGAAACACCGAGTCAGAAGGGTCAAGCCCCCTTACTGTTTTCTAATATCACATAAAGGTATCTCACTAGGGATTAAAGTGACTGCAAAAGATGATGAACTTAAGGAATAATGAAATCATGTATGCAGAGACTGCTAGGGTCTCCCCTGTTTCATTTACTTCCATGCATCAGTCCTAATTTTTAATGGATAGCATAGAGGGAAGGGAGGGGTGGGGTCGGGGTGGGGGGTAACAATAATAACAGAATGTGTGACAGATACCATTGCCCTGTGTACATGCATGAACGCACAGATGGTGTGACTCTACTTTGTGTACAATAGTGAAACAATAGCTGTACTCCATTTGTGTTCAATGAATCAATAAGTAAATTAAAAAAAAAGAAAAAAATTTTTAATGGATAACACAGCAACTGAAATGAAATACATCTGTCACCTTACTTTTAGTCAGAGTGGTATATACCAGAAAACAAAAACTGAACTTCGAAATAACAATGCCTCCCAAGAAATCTCCTACAGAGCAGCTGATGTGCATTTTTGCATGTTCTACATGGTTGCAAAATTAGCCACTATGATGGCTAGAATTTTATGATGGACATGGGAATGAGAACTGTGATGGACATGATGAAGTAGAAATTGAGAAGAGCCTGGTTGATGGCCAACTTGATCGCCTACGTGTCAGTGTTACTATCAGAGTAATATAACACTCTAGATTTGAAATCACTATTTTTGTAGCTCTGGATTGCACATTCAAACACAAAACTTACAGATATAAAATATGGTAGCAGGAGTGCTCTTCTAAAATAAACCTGTACCATGGAATTTGTACGCTGGAGATAAGTAGGAATATATGGACCACAGACTGGAGAACTATTGAACCTCATTGGGTTTTAGTGAATGTGCATTTGCTTTACCCTAGACGACAAAGCATATCTTTAGTTGGGTGGTAGCACCACAGAAAATGATCAAATTATTTTAAAATTGTGTTTTCTGTTGACTTTTTAATTGTTTTCATAACAGGCTTGCAAAATTATAGAAAGATTTATGCCTAGGGTATATGGAATAAAAGTGAGAACGAAGACATATCTTTGGTAAGAAGTTTTTTGATACTTGGAATTTATATTCAGAAGATTTGAAAATCTTCATGGTGGAGTTGTCTATCTTCACCTTCATCTCAAGTTACAACCAAGGAAGGAGTGTCCGCATAGCCATAACCTTAAAAGACGTGCACTTTTCTGTAAAGATCATGACTTGGCTACCAAATAAGACCACCATATCAAAAGGAGAATGGGTAGAACCCAGAGGACAGAAGAAGGAAAAGATTTCACAATTTTTTTAAAATTTATTTTATTTTATTTTATTTTAGTTTAGTTTAGTTTAGTTTAGTTTGTGGTACTGGGGATTGAACCCAGGGACACTTCACCACTGAACCACATCCCCAGCCCTATTTTGTATGTTATTTGGAGACAGGATCTCACTGAGTTGCTTAGGGCCTTGCTAAGTTGCTGAGGCTGGCTTTGAACTTGCGATCCTTAAGCCTCAGCCTCCCAGGTGCTGGGATTACAGGCGTGCGCCACCATGCCCAGTTTCACAAATTTTAAAATCTGTCTAGTGCTCAATTTGGCAGCACATATACCAAACTAGGAACTATACAGAAAAGATTAGCATGGTCACTAGCTACCCAAATTCGTGAAGTGTTCCATATCTTTTTAGCCAGTCCCAAACACCAAAGGTTGAATTTTTTCTCTGATATGTGGATGCTAACTCACAATATGTCAGGGGAGAGAATAAAAGTTCAGTGGATTAGACAAAGGGGAATGAAGGGAAGGGATGGGATTAGGAATAGGAAAGATAGTGGAATGAATCTAACATAAGTTTCCAAAATATATATATTTGAATATACCACAGTGAATCTCATCAACATGTACATCCACAAAATGGGGATCTTAATTAAAATATGATATATTCCATATTTGTATAAATATATCAAAAAAGATAGTTTCATGTATAACTAAAAAGAACAAATAAAAATCTGGCTAGACTAAAGCTTTCACTGTGATTATTTACACATATTATAATTGACTAAAAGCATATGTAAGTTGACTATGCTTTCCAGGAAAGGTTGTTGCCAAATGTATCTTAGATTGACCTATTTTAAAGCCTCAAGCAACCACCCAGTCCAAACTGTACGCATGTGGAATGGGCTATGAAATCTATACCAATCTCAGAAATGGCAAACTCTGCAAAAATGCAGTGTTTATCTGATATACCACCATGGAAAGGTAAGGAGTGAGCATACTACTCTCTCCTTCCCCTGTGTGTCAAGGGTCACAATGCCCAGTGGAGAAACAGTGTCCTCCTACAGAGAAGAACCAAGGGCTTAGAGGGTGGGCTTGATAAAACTTACTTTTCTCTTAGACTTTCATATTGAACACGGTTTGCTATTTCTAGTTGTTATAAGCTAGAGTATTCCCCAGGTTGTTTATCTTAATGAAATATCTAGTATTAGATCCTCATTCTATGGAGAATTCCTAGTGAAAGTGTCCAGTGTTTCACTATGGAGGTTTCAAGAGAGCAGGGCCTCTTTTGGGGATCTGGTAAAGAGAACTGCATGTAACTAAGAGATCTCAAAAACTACAAATAGGTATTAGTAGTGAAGATAATGTTAGGGGTTCCTCACCTGGGGATATTGTGAATAAGTTATATACACAAAAAGAGGGAAGTCCATGGTTATGCTTGTAAACAAAAGTGCCAGGAAAAAGTTCTGTCCTGAAGCCAATCCACTTATTTTTGTATACCTGAATTTTTTCCTATACACTGAGGGACATGATACGATTATAGTAACACTAATAGGATTCCATTACCACTACAGAGATTTATGTGTCCACATCATATCCTGTGGGATATAAACAGTGATCTTCTGTGAAAAAATCTGGAAAATGTCCTCGAATAATGGCTTTTACATTCCTCTTATTTCTTGTCGCTTCACTAATGATTAGAATACATATGAAATGTCTTTATATCTATTTGCCTGATGATGAAGCGACACACATGCGAGTTACTATAGTTTGAATCTGTGATGTTCTCCAAGTATCCATGTGCTTACAAGTTCAAAACTCAGTCTAACATTGGAAGGTTGTGGAACTGTGAAGAGACGGGACCAAGTGGAAGTTATGTCACTGGGGCCATGCCTTTGCATGGGATGTTGAGATCCCCCAACCCTTTCGTCTTTCCCTTTGCTTTCCACCCTCCATGAGGCAAAGGACTTCATCAGTGGTCCATGTCCAGCATGATGTCTGCAAAACCATAAGCATGAAGGCAATGGGCCAACTTATCATGGACTAAAGTCTTTTAAGCTATGAGCAAAAATAAACCTTTTCTCTTTTGTTAGTTGATTATTTCAAGGATTTGTCACAGAGACAGAAAGCTTAATAACACTAGAAATGATTAGCTTTCAGAAGATAGAAAAATGTGCTATTCATTTTAGTAAATGATTATAAATTTGCACTAATAACAGCAAAAATATGCCTTTTCATCGGCAATATATATGTTTGTATTCTTTCCAGGAAATCATAGTAAGAGCCACTTTGCTACAATATGAAAGAGACCCATTTATGAAAAACACACAAGTGTAGTATTGATCAAGAATCAATTTTCATCTAATACAAGGAACATAAGCTGCTTTACTTCCTGAATGTGTTTTCTGATTGAGAATGACGGTGTAAAGCTGCTTTTACACTGAGATTAGAGATATTTCCTCACTTTTTTTCCTGAAAAGTATTGATTTTTTAAAATGAGATATAAATGTTATTTCTGTAAAGGGTTTTAGTCATTTTATGAATCTCAATTTAACCAGTTCACTTTTCAGTATTTTTCACACTTCTCTACTTGGTTTTCAGTGGAGATTCAGAAGCAGTATGTACATAGTGAAGCTTCTCATAAGACATTTTGTTCTAAGCATTTATTTTTCCATAGTATGGTTAATTGGGCAAAATTTCCTCTTTTTTTCTTTTTTAAATAATTCATTTAGTGAGATTTATATAACAAATTTAATCATTTTAAGGTGAGAGATTTAAAAGCATTTAACACACTTTCAATGTTGTAAACCCCCACCCCATCTTCTCTCAAAACACCCTATCAATTCAAATAGAAGCCCAAACTCATTAAGTGAATTTTCACTATTTCTCTTAAACTCAGTTCCTTACAAACCTGATTTGCATTCTTTCTCTATTGATTTTAGGATATGCTCTGTAAATATAATTACACTTGTGACTTTTTCTGCCTGATTTCTTAAATAACAATTCTTTGATGGTACATACATGTAGTAGCATGTATCAATACTTCATCTATTTTTCCACAGCTAAATGGTGTCATGTTGTATGTGTGTGTATCACAATTTGTGTATCAAAAATTCTGTTTCACAATTTGTTCATTAATTCATCCATTGATGGACATTGGGGCCGGTTCTACCTTTGATTATTGTGGATGATACTCCCTAGAGTCATGTGTACATGCACTTGTTCAGTACCTATTTCCAATCCTAGGAACAAAATTGTGGGATCCTGTAGTTACTTAAATATTTAACTTCCTGAGAAACTTTAAATTGTTCTTTTTTTCAACATAAATATGTTTTTTCAGAAATCTATCATATTATTTTCAGCAATTCATGACTTTCAGTTTTTTCAGATATACATCAATACTTATTTTCAATTTAAAATAATTATAGCTTCCTCAGAACATATGAGGGTGAGTACATCCTTGTGATTTTCGTTTGCATTTGCTGTGTGATTTTTGACATTGGACATTTTTCTATGCTTAGTGGTTATATATCTTTGGAGAAATATCTAGTGTCTAATTTATAATTTGGTTGTTTGTGTTTTTGTTGAGTTTAAGCATTCTTTGCATAATATGACTTATATATTATATAGTATATGTTATATAGTATATTATATATTATATAGTATATAGTATATACTATTTAATATGTAATATGCAAATACTTTTTCCCCTTCTAGATGCTATCTTTGCATTTCCTTGAAAATTCTGTTAGGGACTGAATTTTCTCATTTTCTCTCTCTCTCTCTCTCTCTCTCTCTCTCTCTATATATATATATATATATATATATATATATATACATGCACAAACATATACACCTTATGCCTGCTTGAATTTAGGAAATTTAAAGACATAATGAAGATAAAAAGAGGTTGGCACTAATCTATAGAACCAAACTTCTTGGGAAGAAGGGACAACAGGAAAGCAAATACACAGGAAAGGTCACATAAGGACACAACAAGAAGGCATCTACCTACCAACCAAGGAGAGAAACCTGAGGAGAAACAAAATATGCAAACATTTTGATCTTGGGCTTCCTGCTTCCAGAACTGTGAAAAATAAATTGTGGTTGAAGTGTCCCAGTCTGTGGTAATTGTTATGGTAGCCCAGTGAGCAGTGCCTTGTTCTATGATACACAAAGACTTCGAATTTTCAAGAAGTCCATTTTGTCTATTTTATTTATAGAATTGATATTTTGCTGTTTCATCTGAAAAATTCACTGCTGAATCTGATTTCATGAAGATGTAACCTATCCTGTCTTCTGGGATTTTCATGTTTTTAAGGATAATGTTTAGGTCTTCATTCTGTTTTCCATTACATGTTATATGATATGGTAAGAGATAGGAGTCTATTTTGATTCTTTGGTGTGCAGATGATGTCTGGTTGCTTCAAGATGATTTTTCGAGAGCTATTCTTTCCTATTTAATGGTCTTGTTACTTTTATTAAAAATAAATTGGCCTGGGGTTGTGGCTCAGTGGTAGAGTGCTTGTCTAGCAGGTGCAAGACACTGGGTTCGATTCTCAGCACCACATATTAATAAATAAATAAATAAAGGTCCATCAACAACTAAAAAATAAAAAATAAATAAAAAATACATTGACCCTAGAAAAGTGGATCTATTTATGGACTGTCAGTTCTGTTCCACTGACCGTATGCCTATCCTTATTCCAATACAATACTGTTTTAATTACTATAATTGATACTTGCTATTAGAAAGTGCGAGACCTCCATTTTTAAATTTTTTGGTTTTTTAGTTGTATATAAATTAGGAATCCCTCTCCCTTTTTCCCCCTTCTCTCTCTCTCTCTTTCTTTTTTTTTTAAATAAGTAACTCCCCACCACTGTTATTTTGAATTAGCTTTCTCATATCAGAGAAAACTTTCAACTTTGATACTTTGGGCCTGGATTATTTCACTTAGTATGATAGTATCCAATTCCATAAATTTAATGGAAAATGCCATAATTTCATTCTTCTCTATAGCTGAGTAATACTACATTGTGAGTGTGTGTGTGTATCACATTTTCTTTATCCATTCATATATTTAAGGGTACCTAGGTTGGTTCCCTAGCTTGTTCTCTAGCTGCTATATGCATTGATGTGGCTGCATCACAGTAATAAGCTGATGCAAAGTACTTTGGACTTGTACCAAGAAGTGGGATTGATAGATCTTATGGTGGTTCCATTCCTAGTTCTTTGAGGAATCTCCTAATGCTTTCCCATTTTTAAAGACCATTTTATCTATCTGAACACTTTGAACCTTCATATAGATTTGAAGGTATCTTTTCCCACTTTTAAATTTTTTTTAGTTGTCAATGGACCTTTATTTTATTTATTTATATGTGGTGCTGAGAATCAACTTAGTGCCTCACACATGCTAAGCCAGTGCTCTACCACTGAGCTACAATCCCAGCCCACTTTTTGAAAAAAAAAAAAATCTCTTTCAGGAGATTTGAAATTTTTTGTAGTGAAGTTATCCCACTCACCCACCTTCATCTCAAATTGCAACCAGAGAAGGAATATCTGCATAGCCACAGACTCAATAGACATGTGCTTCTAAAGGTCATGACCTGATTACCAAATATAACCATGATACAACAAGGAGAATGGGCTAGAAGCCCAGAGGCTAGAAGAAAGAAGAAATTTCATACCTGAAAAAAGTCTGTCTAGAAAAAGCTTTTATTGTGCTAATGTTGCTGAAACCTCCATCCTTGTCCCCCATGACAATCCAATAATGAGGACAGGATTTTGATAAAAAGGAAAAAGAAGTTTTATTTCTTTGCTAGCAAAGGAGAAACACAGGAGACTCTGTTCCAGAGGCGGTGATTTTCCCCATCTGCAGGAAGAGGGGACTTTTAAAGAGGTGACTCAAAGACTCCATTCCACAAGTTCTCTGTTAGAGTGTAATTCACTTGTTAATTTGGGAGATACTCATCTCTGAGATCTTGTGGTACCATCCCCAAAGTCTGGATTACCTTGTTCCTATGGTGGGTGTGTATTCAAGGACAGATAACTCTGCCTAGGATGGGGAAGAAAGGTAATCCTGTTTCCCCTGAGAGTAGGTAGGGGGAGAGATTAGAGAGGAGCAGGGAGAGAGGAAGAAAAAGACACATGACCTTTTCAAAAATAAGTCGCAGTGGCAGAGCAGCAACGGCTATATTTAAAGCATAAAGTGGACCGCTGTTATACTAATTTGCATATACAACAGAGAAAAGCAAATAGAATGTGGATATGTGTATATTCTTTTTAATTTATAATCCTCACAGATTATAAATTTATGGTGTACTGATTTTTGAATATTGATTTTTATGCCCTTCAACTTTGCTGAAAGTAGTTGAAATGAAACCACAAGTTAATAATCTATGGAGTTAGAAGGTACACACCTGGGTTTCTTTTATCATTTTTTTGCTATATATTGTCATAACTAGCATTTTTTTCATAAATACATCTACTGAAAACAATTATTACCCACTAAAATTGATGGTGCCCATTTTATGCATTGCTCTTTTTGAATATCAGTCTTCTGATATATACATATATAGTTGAATACACATACTCATAAGTTCATGGCTTTTTATGCCTATACATGTTGGTGGTTAGTTGTTATATATTTAATATATATATTAAATGGTTGTTATATATTTAATAGTCATGAGACAGGCCGAGTAATCTGTCATTTCCAAGTTGATTCAAGTGTACTTTTCCATAGCAGTTCCTTTGGTAAGGGAAGAGATGAAATTAGTTCTTGAGGTTTATTATCCTACCAAAGAAATTTCTAGTTCTTAACTCCTACTTTTAGAACAGCAAGTGATCATCAATGACACAAGCAGGAATTACTGGTTTTCTCCATTGCAAGGATTATTTGAGCAGACATAATTCAATAATGGAAGGATGAAGATGTCTACAAAGTTATAGTAATTCAATTCTGTATCCAGAAACTCTCATGTTAGTAATATGCAAAGAAATATGACAGTAAGAAAATTTTATGAGGTAAAAGAGAAAAATTAAACAAAATTACAAATATCTTCTAGTTTCCTATTTCTCGTTTGTTTGGCTGTTCCAAGAGAGGAAGCAATTTAAAAAAAAAAAAAAAAAAAAAAACCCCAAAAAAACTTTTTGTTATAGAATGCATAGGGCAGTTTCAAATTCTGTGAAATTTTATATTGTTGTATTCAAAGAAAATAAAATCATCAAGCCGATCACATAAAACCAAAAGAAGCCTTTATTTTAGCTGGCCAGTGCCGATTGCCCTTACACCTAAGAGCGGTGTGCCAGGAAATTGCACATTCCTTCTTTCATTGCCAGCTTTTATAGGGCACAGGAAGGGATTAGGGTGGGGCTATAGGGAGGGGAAGGGATTGGGGTGGGCTATAGGGAGGGGATTTGGAATTTGGGGTGGGGCTGACTCTCCCAATCGCGATGGAGAATCTCCCTGGGGAACACCAACATTTTAATCTGTTTTCTGTTGCTATAACAATATCACATTTTTCTTTGTCTATGAGCAGGATACACTGTCTTTACAATTTGGTTTAAAAGGAAAGGAAAACTTTAAATTTAATTTACAAAGCTTTTCACTTTACATAAAAAGTGACCAAGGAAGCAGAACTTAAAAAATTAAATTTAATTGCCTGGAAATGCATGAGAATTGAAAGAACAATTAAATTGACACTGAAATTGTTTCTCAAAATTTCATAAATCTTAGGAACTTACAAAATATAGTTCATCTCATTAAGACTTAATTTTCTGAAACACTAGTGGATAGAGTTGAAATTTTTAAGTAACAAACAATGTCAGAGAACCTCAGAAATTTTCAAGTGCTGTAAATCCTTGACACAGCTTTCAGTAGAATGTGGCAACAAGCACCACTGTCATTTTGAACAGAATCTTGGAGAATTGTCAAATGGGTTAAGTGACTTTAAATTCCATTCAGACATAGAAATGAGGTTGAAATTCAAAACTGATCACAATCCAAGCAAGTTCCTATAATGTTAGAATAACTTCTACTTTGCTACTACTCATGAGTACTAAGAATTAAAATGAAACTTCATACAAACACAGTGAATTATAGATTTACAGAGGAGAAAATTTCTCTTTTTCATAGGAAAAGGTAGGCATGAAGGGTAAAGTGACGTGCCCATGCCATAACACTACTTGATGACTGTGGAGGGACTTCCTCTGTCTCACTCTCTGTCACTCTTATTTGTTATGTCTGTCACTGTTAAGAAACATTGATAGAATGAATATTCACTTTGTTTATTCTGTTGATATATCTTAATTTCACAAATATGTGAATATTAACCCCATGTTTGAATAGTTCCTTTTTCCCACCAAACACATTTCCATTTTCATTATTGGAGTTAAGGTACAGCTACCAATTAAGTGATGGTATTCTCCTACCTATGTCATAACATTTTCATTGATTTCCAGAATATTCCCATTCAAGCACAGATTTTTTTATATGTGTATCTCAAAAATATATCTTCGAGTTTGTTGAATTTGCACGATTATTCTTTAAAACTAAGACTGTTCCTTTAGATTAAAATATCCCTTGTAGTTCTGTTATTCCATTCTAATTTGTTATAGGTCAACCAAATTGGAGTTTGTTTCTAGTTCTTTGACTTCAGGATTCCCTTGCCCATAAGTGATTCACTGCTTCAGTGCTTTTCAGTGCACTGAAGAACACTTGCTCTGCCTCCTCACTCCAGAGTCACAGCACTAACGAGGACACAGGTTAAAGAGACATTAGCAGGAGAAAGATGAGCCCTGCTTCGTGGACTTATATTTCTGTGGAGGAGACTATAAATAAGAAAACTTGTGGCATGAATATCAGCTGTTCTCTAAAAGCTCCTTTTAAAGCAGGAATATCACTGGTAAATGATATGATTATGAGACCCACTACCTAATTAGTCCATCCTACTTTAAATGGACAGACTGTGTGATTTTAAGCAGGTGGGATGTGGCTTGAGGAGGTGGGTCACTGGGTGGGCTCTGGAAGGGTGCATCTACCCTGAAACCCCACTTCCCCTTCATGACCCTGCCATTAGCTGAGCAGCTTTCCCTCATGATGTGCTGCCTCATTTGGGCCCCGAGTAATGGAGTCAGCTGACCATGGATTGGACCTATGAAACTTTGAGACCCAAGTAAACTTTTCATCCTCTAAATTTTTCTTGTAGTATATTTTGGTCACAGCAGTAAAAAGCTAAGTAAAACAGAAATAAACAGAAAGTTTCAAATATTCAAATATTTCAAAGATATTTCAAACATTGTAAATTTGTGTAATATATTACGCAAACTTTGGAAACTTTATTATTCAGTGTTTAAATTTTACTCCATTGAATATTATAATTACTACAATTGCTTACCTATGCGCAGCATATGAGTTTATCCAACCTTTGATTTTGCCTGCAGGGACTTGATTTCTGTTAGATTTTAATTCCAAGCACTTTTTTGAGCCACATTTTTTTCTAATGTAGTGTTGAGTTTATTGCCAGTGGATGGAACCAAGACACCTCTCCCTATTATATACTCACTGTCTTGTTTACACATCCTTCTTTCATCATGAAATTTAAAAATCAAGGTGCCATCCAGCCCCTGTTGACAAGACAGAGCTCCTTACTTTAATGAGCTGGCCTCTGAGAAGTAAGCTCAAGTGCTAGTGAAAAAATGATTCTGATATATTTTAAAATAGGGGATGTATTCCTGCTACATATGCTCTATGAAACCAGTATGTATTATATAGGAAAAATACTCTTGTTCAGGGATTTCACAGGAGTGACTAAAATGCATCCATCACAGGGGTGAGCATGGGATCAGCCACTGTGAGCACTGAGTGTACATCACTACCCCCATTTTTGCCCTCCCTTGTGGAAGTCAGCACAGACTAGTCTGGAAGGAGTCATCTCATTCTGTCTACTTCCGAAGCAGCCAAGACTCAAGAAGGCCAAAGTTTCAAAATGTTTTTCCTAAGGAAGGAAAGGATTAAAAAAACCAAGATTAAATGAAAAGGATGGTCAAAGAGCAGATGGTAAATGACAATGCTAAAGGATGTGATTGACCACACTAACAGGGGATAAAAAGAGAAGAGATGGGTTAGCCTTACCCTGGGAGCTGATAAAGACTGTTAAGAAAAAATTCATCTCTAATTTTAGTTTTGATGAAATAGCTTGAACTACACTGTCCAATAAGCAGGTCTGAAACCCATGTGACTTACTAAGTGTATCCACAAACCAACATTTTAAAAATTATATGTATTTTAATTGTATGTAATTTTTGTTCACTGGGATATACCACTCATCCTTCAAGTGATCAACAGCCCATGGAGCTCATGGCTTCTCAGATGTAAAGCATTTCTTTCATTGCAGAAAATTAGAAAGTTCAATTTGAAAGCAATGACTTTGTCAAATAAGGAATAGGAACAGAAGAAAGAGAAAAAAATTTCCAGTTTAGAGATTCATGAAACAATATATTTTTCCAAAGAATTAAAAACATTTTTTCATTAATAAATCATAAATTTTAAGTTCATGAATAAAGTGAAATGTAATTGGATTTTTAGCCAAAGGCAAGATTATGGCCTTTTATGTCATTCTTTGTAACTGAGAATTTATACCCCTGGCCAGGGCATTTTTCTGCAATAATGTTCCTGTATGCAGGAATCCCTGGTATATTAATGTTGCTGAGATAAAGGTGGGGGTCAGGGAGGGATGGAGAGAAAGAAGAAAAAGTCTCACAAACAAAGGAAGCATGAAAAAGAATTTGTTCCTAGCCCACCTTTTTGCTGACTATTCACATTATCCATGTGTGGAAAATGTCAGTTTGTAAAAGGGCTGTTGTAGATCAGGGGTCTTTAAAGGCTTCTAAGGAAAAGAGTATTACTCAGTTTCCACTCTAGAGAAATTACAGGGCACTGGTGCAAAGGGAATGTGTGTGGACCATGTAGAAACAAAGACTTTTGAAAATTAATATGATAATTCATGAAGATATGACAAAATACTCAATTATACAGGGGTGCTATGAAGAAAGCAAAGAACTTGCGTTTTAAAAAATGTTGGAAAATAAGATTGGAGAATGTTGCTGTTAAGATTAGATACATAAGGAAATAGAGGATTCTTACATGACTTGTTTTCTGCACTTGATGATTGCTATGTCACTTCCTAAAATAAAATATCATAGAGAAGTGATTGTTTTAAAAAATTCAGACATTTATTCTGAAAGCAAAGTGGCTTTAAACAATATTTTCCATTGACAAATGATAAAGAAAATATGGTATATGTTTACAATGGAATTTTACTCAACTTTAAAGAAGAATGAATCATGGCATGTACTGGTAAATGGATGGAGTTGGAGAATATCATTCTAAGTGAAATAAGTCAAATCCAAAAAACCAAAGGCTGAGTGTTTTCTTGATATGCAGATGCTAATTCAAAATGGGTGTGGGTGGCTGCTAGGGAAGAATAGTTACTCTGTATTAAATAGAGGGGAGTGAAGAGAGGGGAAGAGTAGAGGGGTAGGAAATTATAGTAGACTGGTACAAACTTTATTAACTCATGTACATATGACTGCATGACCGATGAAATCCTACAACATGTACAATCAGAAAAATGAGAAATTATACTCCATTTTCTGTATGATTTATCAAAATGCATATGTGCATTCTATTGTTATGTGTAACTAATTAGAACAAATAAAAATGCACACATAAAACAAAGGCCTTGTGCAGTTTCCTCTTTCCCTCTAACAAGTTTTAAAGTTTCTGATAGGTTTTGTTTAGATATTAGAAATGGCAATTTGTCCCTTACTATTTTAGCAATATCTAAAATACTAAACATATTTCTGTTTAAGAGATATTTTCAGGTCAGTTACAACATGTCAATTTATCATCCATGCAAAATACCAGGTCCCTGATGTCAAGCAGACCCTTGGTGACAACTGTGCTAAAATTTCAAAAACTAATCAGCTAGCATCATTCTGCTTGGAACTACAGCCTACAGATTTAATAGCTATAATAAAGTTTGTTTCCTTAGGAGAATAGAATTACAGATACTTGCTTTGTCCCTTATGATCCAACTGATTATGCTCCATCAAGCTTGCATTTGCTTGGATATAATTGGAGTTTCCTCAGCTGGTGAATTTTTTGCTAAATTAGTAATTAAATACAGTTTTGTAACTCCTGGCTACCAAAGAATATTAGGCCACTTGATTTATTTGTAGCTGTGATCTGCCCATTTATGTTCGCTGCTATTTTAAGTCATTTGTATACTTAATGAGGTTTTAGATTTTCCTTTTAATGTTAGTTTACCAAATGTGAATTGTTTTCTTAACTCTTTTATTTGTACTTGCTATTTGAGTAGAAATTGTGTATAAGTATGGTTTTCTTAAAATCTGGGTTCTTCTATGTCACAAAATACTAATTTAAAATTCATATAATGTTATAAAAATGGCCATGATTTTTCTCACACATTTTCTCATTGTTAAATAAGCTAAACTTCTTCTGTGTCTGAATGTGAAAGTATAGGAATTTTTTTTTCAATTTATCTTTTCTTTCCCATTTATAATTTCTATCTACCAAATCAAGAGATTTACTACTACTGAGAACACTTTGAAAAGTCAGCAATAATGCATATTCACATTTGTACACATCTGTGCGAATAAGAATGTGAAGCTAAAATGTGCAGAAAACTAAATAAAATGTCCAATTTGCTATGTTGGACTCATTAAAAGCAAATAAAAGTAAGATGATAAGTGCATTCCCATTAGAATAATCCCACAAGGGAGACAGTTACTTTCTGACTGAAAGTTTGAAATTATCACCTCCCCTTAAAAAACTGTTCAGTCTGAAAGAAACACTTATTCTTGCATTCCTATAACATCCATTGCATCTAAAAAATTTTAAAGCTGCCTATCACCTTGTTTGTCTCCTCTGCTAGATCTCTAAGTATATAAAGGCATTGACTGGACTTCACTTAGCAATATGTGAAACTCTAGGCACACATGAAATACTTATTGGGAAACTTTAGTCCTGATCATGAAGAAATTAAAAATGATATTGGAGATAAAACAAGCTTATGATGCCATTTCAGCGAGTGAATGAAATATGTTGACAGACAGACCATTAAACTCCTCCATATAAGGTATGCTGAAACCAGACAAGCCTAGCAAATTCATGAATGTAGTGAGTTGAATATTTTAACAATATATTTTATATCTGATTTAAGTATTCAAGTCAATATATGGGTTTATTTGTTTTTAAATGTCTCATCTGGTGGTAAAATTTTCATTTTTATTCAAAAGTTCACTTAGATTCTACAACCAGACTATATTGAATTATATTGGCAGGCTCATTGCTTTGTTTTGACATCTTATAATCCACAACTTTGCAACTCAAAGTATACTAGACATTCTTAAATTTTCAATTTTGTAGAAAATGTTTTGATAATTCAACATAACTAGCTATGGATCTCATCCACCCATCACTGGGGAAGAAGAAGGGGAACAAGGGGGCTTGCTGTCTTTGCCTAAATCTGCAATGTGTGAGCATAAAACATGGACATCAACCATTTATTTCAAAATTCATCTTCATGTCATATGCATCAAGGCCTTTTGCTTTCTAAGTTTTACACCAGTCTCGTTCCTTTCTTTGGTTCCTATTCTTTATTTTTCATCTTGGATTAATGGTCCTGTTGTGGTAGCATACTGGCTTTGAACTCCATTTCTCCTCCTGCTCAGCTCTAGGTGAAACTGTCTGTTGAATACTATGCAATGATAACACCTGAATCTTCTCCCCAACCCAAATTTACATCACCCTTTCCTAGACTCTCAATTAATCGTAAGCCAGAGTTATGCAGAGATTTTTTTAGTACTTCTTTGTCAGTAATAACTGGTTGATAACTTTGGAATTATTTTTCTTAAATTTTATTTTGGATGTAATTCAGTGCTCATATTCATTTTTATGTTTTGTAGCTTCAGAAATTATATCTTTTACTTTGCTTCATTTGATTAGCTGTTAACAATTACTTAGAACTCTTTTTGAATGATCCAATTATATAAATCAAGAAAAAACACATATATCATTGATCTAATTCATTCCACCAATATTTATTGGCTGGTTCATATTTCTAAAATACTATACTAGGTGCTTTGAGAAATACTGAGATGAATAAATCAAGGGTTCTTGTGCTTCAAAAAGCATATATTCCAGTGGCACAGGTTGAAAATAAATGTAAATACCAGTAAGGAAGTAGAACTATATTAACACAAGTATATATTCAACAAATTCTCAAAAGTTATAAATAATTTCTGATTTGACGTATTAAAGGAACCATTCTGAATGAGGTGAAATTAGCTTGGACTTTGAAAAACAGACTACCACAGGAAGTTGTAAATGTCTTAAAAATAACATGAGGTTTTTGCCAAAATAGAAATTAAGTGGAGCCATATTTCAGGATATACAATATTTCCGTCAGATAATGCAAAACTTGTCATGTGAGAATACATATCATTCACTGGCAATGAGTACTAAATACAGTTTAAATGAGTATAATGATGTGCATGTTTTCCTATAATAACATAGAAGTGAATGAATGCAACATTTTTGAAGGGGGATAGAAAATAAGGAGGATAGGTTTCTAACACATTCTTTTTGGAGGACATATTCAAACCATATCAGTTACTCCCTGGAGAACACCCTGCCAGAATATATCTAAGCTAATGTTAAATAAGATTTTTATCCCCTCACACCTAAACTATAAAGATTAGGTTAATCAAGGAAAGCCCTTCTTTATTTACATTAGCATTTTAAGTTTTTATTGAAATATAATATTTCCACATATTTATGAGGTACAATGTGATGTTTTGATTCATGTATATATTAGGTAAAAATCAACTCAAGAGTTCTTAACATTTTTACCACTTTTATGCTAAGTACATTCAAAACCCTCTGTTCTAATTATCTGAGACATGTAAGTTATCATTGTTAATTGTATTCCTGCCCCAGTCAACACCAGAGCAGTTTCTTTCTAGCTAAATTAATATCCATTGACCATCCTTTCCCCAGTCCCACCATCCATAGAATCTAAATTATTCATATATTTAGGTTTTCATTAGATTTTTGAAGACTGTAAAGAACACACTATTAACAATGTCCTTACTCCTGTTTCCTGTAGCATCCCAGAAGTGTGAATAAATGGAGTTTCTTTCAGATGAGCTCCAGTTAAAAGATGTTAGAGCTATTCTAACCTGAATTGAGAAAAATATTAAGGTTAGAATAATGGTGTTTTCAAAATTACAAACTACTTATATTTTTTCACTAGAATGAAAGAGAATTTAACAAATTAAAATTTTATAGATAAATTTAAAGTCCTATGATTTCTAAAACTGAATCTGTATCAGCAGATTATATAAATCATAGAAGAATTAATATCCTTTTTCTCAAGAGGATAATCAAAGTGGGAGACTTTATTCCAAAAGTAGCCAAGTCCAGAAATGTCACTGACAGCCACATGTAAATTGAGATGATTAATTAATAATAATATGGCAAATTAGGGAGTGATGGATAGGTCCCTAAACAAATTGCTTGAACTGTGTAGGTTACTAAAAAATATAAAAAAGGTTCCCTTGTGTCTCCTACAGAAGAAGAAGATGGAGATGGATTGGTTACTATCCATTTCTTAGGCTTCTTTTCAACATTCAGTTGAGGCGATAGATATGGAAGAGGATTGAAGCTACATATGGCAATATTGTTGTGTATGCATAATGTGACATAAAGCTTCCTTCACACAACAGCAAAAGGTCCCAGCATAAGGGCAATTATAAGCAGGATCATATAAAGAATTTACAAGGACAGGAAACCTACAACCAAGAATGAATAGGTCCATCAATAACACAAATAGGGCCATGTAAGAGAATGATGTATAAATTGCAAGGCAGAATGAGGTTATTTAACAGCACCTGGGAACTTATCCAGGAATATTTTATGTTTTCTCTGAAAGATCATTTAATGTGCAGAGAAAATAAAGTAATTTTCATGACAAAGTCCTAAATAGATGGAACATTGAAATGTCATCGAATTATGCTTCCTCTAAAGCTAAAATATGAAATGTTCTCCCAATTTTTGACTAATAAAGTATATGTGATCTGTTTCATGTTCTCTTTGATCAATTCTTTTAAAAGTTTCCATTTCAATGTATTATAAGAAATTATGATCATATTATAGCAGAAAAAATATTGTTTATTTCATTGTAATTACAATATTCAGTTACTAAACTTGCTAAAGCGAATCCTATAAGCTACCTTCCAGTCCATATTTGTTACCAACACATGAATCAAACTGAGAAATCAATTTTCATCAAACTTAGAAGCACCACTTCTTTTTCTTCTATTTGTTGTATTTTATACTTCAAGGTCTTGAGAAATTTTATTGCTGAAGAATAGTATTTTCACATGTGTCCATTTTCTGGAACACTTTTAAACATATTTATCTTCTCAAAACATTTTTAAATGGCATTTATGCAGAGCTCGAGAAAATATTTAGACTTTGTCTTTCTGTCTCTCTCTCTTTCTCCAACACACACACACACACACACACACACACACACACACATACGGGGAAAAAATGTCTCCACGTAAAATGAACCAGTTTCCTAGATTTTGATATGGCACTTAGACCTATATTTTATAACCATAACTGCAAACTTAGAGATGAATATTGGTGTATGGGGTTTGGGGTGGATTGAAATTCTTTATGACATGATAACTACCCTAGACCATGTCAGAAGAGAAAAATCTGTTTGTGAAAATGCGAGAGAAAAATTCTGAAATAAAAACTAAGGCTATGCAAAGAAAAACAATGTGTAAATAGTTATTTTATCAGCAAAAATAACAGTGCCCTGCATGATCTATATGTATTTAAGAGAATTTTCCAACATACAGAGAATATATACCTAGTATGTTGGCTTGTTGGCTTCTGCCATTTGGGAATTTACATTCTTGCTATAATAAGGAGAACTTGGTTTTACTCACAAAAACACTTTTTAAAATCAGTATTTCCTATTAATTTTCCCCCTGAATTTAAAACTCCACTTTCTGTCAATTGACATTTTCTAAGTCTTCATATTTCCTCCTGAGACTCCATTCCGGCATCTGAATCAGGGTTTCCCTATGCACTTTGATAATATACTCAAAGAAGACTGAACAATTACTGTCTTAAAATTTGCTCTTCTTCTATTTCCAATGTCATTAAGTGACACAAAATACAAGGAATTGTTGCAAGTTGTTTGCTCATTTTCCACTATATGCAACAAATCACTTCATTATCCCAGAATTCTCTCAAGTTCCCCTTTTCCTCTCTATCTGAAGATCATAGCTTAAGGTGGCAGTCACCTTGTCCTGCACCTGGGTGACTACCTTAGCACTGAATGGCTTTCCCTGTCTCTAGGCTTGTCAGCTTACATAGTGAACTTTAGAACCTGCCGGTGTTTGGGTCACTTCCCTGCATAACTTCCTTCAATGGTTTTCAAATACCTTTACAATAAAATTGGTTTGGGAGAAGAAGTAAAACCAAAATGTTTTTGTCCCCTGAAATTTCTATTGCAATCTGATTTAATCATCAAAAAGTATTCCATGCTTCCTTGGGAGACAGAATTTGGCTGATGAGAGAGAGGCCATTGCTTCGTTCTGAATATGGAAATTGTTGCTTTAAATGCTGTAAATTTTGATGAGAAAATACATTAAAACAATTCCACTCAATATTTTAGGCATCTTTGCATAAGAGAGGAAGATTTCTCAGAATTCTCAACGTAGAAGTTTTGTATGCTAATTTCCAAACCTTTAGTTTCAGAATCCCAGGAGTATTATTATTATTGCTGTTTCCCTTTGTTTTGTTTTTATTTCTGTTCGAGTCTGTAAAGCAACCTGTAAAGAATAGGGCTTAGAAAGTATTCTGCAGCAAAATAAGAGGTAAATGGGTCTTTTTTTGTTGTTATTACTGAAAGATAATAGTAAAGGAAGGAGAGAAAAAAGAAAATGTCATATGTGAAGCTTGTCTTTTTTTTTAGATTTAGCAAAGACTTAGTTTTTTTTTTTTTTTTTTTTTTTATGCTAAGCCTACAGCTAACATCATTCTAAATGGAGAAAAATTGAAAGCATTCCCCTTGAGAACTGGAACAAGACAGGGATGCCCTCTTTCACCACTACTATTCAACATCGTTCTTGAAACTCTAGCCAGAGCAATTAGACAGACCAAAGAAATTAGAGGAATACGAATAGGAAAAGAAGAGATCAAACTATCCCTATTTGCTGATGACATGATTCTCTATCTAGAAGATCCTAAGAATTCCACCAGAAAACTACTGGAACTCATTAATGAATTTAGCAATGTAGCAGGATATAAAATTAATGCTCATAAATCTAATGCATTTTTATTTGTAAGTGAGGCATCCTCTGAGAGAGAAATTAGGAAAACTACCCCATTCACACTAACCTCAAAAAAAATAAAATACTTGGGAATCAATCTAACAAAAGATGTGAAAGACCTCTACACTGAGAACTACAGAACGCTAAAGAAAGAAGTTAAAGAGCATCTGAGAAGATGGAAAGATCTCCCATGTTCTTGGATAGGCAGAATTAATATTGTCAAAATGGCCATACTTCCAAAAATGCTATACAAATTCAATGCAATTCCAATTAAAATCCCAATGATGGACCTTATAGAAATAGAGCAAGCAATCATGAAATTCATATGGAGGAATAAGAGACCCAGAATTGCTAAAGCAATCCTTAGCAAGAAGAGCGAAGCAGGGGGTTTCACAATACCAGACCTCCAACTATACTACAGAGCAATAGTGACAAAAACAGCATGGTATTGGTACCAAAATAGGCAGGTAGATCAATGGTACAGAATAGAGGACACAGAGACAAACCCAAATAAGTACAGGTATCTCATACTTGACAAAGGAGGCAAAAACATGCAATGGAGAAAAGACAGCCTCTTCAACAAATGGTACAAAGACTTAGTTTGAAAGGAAAATTTATTATAAGACTAGTGTCTGATGTCTCTCTTTCCTCCCGGCAATGCTAAAAGTCTCTGTCCTCAGAGAATCCTACAGCTTCCTGACAATTAGTCTAATATGATGCTAGAGGTTAAGAATATTGACTTTGAGTAAAGTACTTAAATCGATGTAGCTGTGGTAGTTCCCAGGGTCCCTACCAACAATACACACCATATAGAAAAGACAAAGCTTTCTTGTGTGCCTCAGTGGGAAAAAGTTTAATGCTAAGGATACTGGGTGGAAGACTGATGGAGAGGGAGCAGTCCAGTGTTGGAGGGGTATAAAGAGTACATAGACACATGGACAAAAAGGGTTTTCTCTCATCCTGTCTTTCTCTTTGACTTGACCCTGTTGTCTCTTTTTAAATAAACCCTGGTGACTAAACTGGTTCTGTGGAGATAATCTTAATCAGATCTACTATTGCCTTTTGGCAAGTAAGGTATAAATATAAACAGGTTTCAGGAATGAGGACAGGATGTGGGGGGTTGGCATTAGGCAACCTATCACACACTGCAGTGATTTATATTTGCACTTTTTTTTATTTTAATTTTTTTTTCCTTTTCTTTACAGTACTGTGGATTGAACCCAGGGGTACTCTTCTACTGATATGCACTCCTAGCCCCTTTTATTTATTTGTTTGTTTATTTTATTCATTTTTATTTTTGGACAGGGTCTCACTAAGTTGCCAAATTTGGCCTCGAACTTGTGATCCTCCTGCCCCAAGTTCCCCAGTAGTTAGGATTTCAGGTGTCCACCACTGCACCCAGCTAGAAGGAAAGTAAAGAGAATGGGAATGATGGACGGAAGGGAGTGAGGAAGGGCAGGAAGGAGAGAGGAAGGAAAGTATCAGGGAAGGAAAACTTATTGATGAATTGTTAATAATACAACTGACAAGTTAGCTAGTGCTGCAACTATTTTGAAAATGAGAATCCAAATGACCTCTCCAACATGTATTCATTTACATGTACAAGAACATTAACATGAATGCCTTAATGTTAGCAACAGAATTTCAGATGCAATTTCTAGTGATTAGAAGTGACCTTAACATCATTTAAAAGAAGTCATATATGAGTTTTAACACATGTCTAAAGTATTTTTTTACTTCTCTGGCACAAAATATATGCTGTTATCATGTAGACCTCTGAAAATGAGAGACACAGGATGTTCCAGAGAATGCTTTTTGCTGTGCAACATTATCCCTCAATTTGTCCTACTGAGTTAGAATTACTGATCCTCAGGACATGGGAGAGATCTATTATTTTAACATTTTCAAAGCATAGTCTAATGTATAAAGCCTGAGAGCAACCATAAAAAAATTCTTAAACCAGGATTCAACGTCTGCTTAAATGATATTATTCAAAGGATGACTCTTGTTCAATAAAAATCTATTTGTATCTATTTATTTCAACAATAAAAAATGCATGAACTGTTCCTAGCACTAAATAGGAAAGTAATACACTCTTATTGCATGTAACACTGATTCTCTGTATTTTTTTCTAAAACTTAATGTCATCTAGACACTCCATCAATGGTTATATATGTATACAATTTCACCCTAATATACAATTTTTATTGAAGAGGTCACTTACTGAGGAAACAACATGTATCTTTCTTAGTTCCTCCCAGAAGCTGTAGCTCTTCATTTATTTCATTACTGAAGGAAAAGCCACCAAATATCTTAGGTTGACTCATGATTCAAATGTCCATGTTCTCCTTTGCTCTGTAGCAAACCTCACACACAGATTAATTCATTCAAATGTCCTTCCCTTCAAAGTAACAGGAATATTTTTTAAAAAAATAAGTTTTAGTTGTAGATGGTTATTTATTTGTTTATTTATTTATGTGCTGCCTCACACATTCTAGGCAAGCGCTCCACCACAGAGCTACAGCCCCAGCCCCAACAGCAATATTTCCTAATACTTCTAAGATTTGCAGAGAAATAATTGTATTTTACTTTATTACCATGTCTTTTCTAGATATTTCTAAAATATTTCTAGATATTTCACTAGAGGAAGAAGACCCACTGCTTTTACATTGGCAGGCAATACTTCACATTTTGCCTTTTGTGAAGAGTTAAAAGTGGAGTTGAAATATTTTCATTAGACTGCTAGTGATGTAATTCCTAAACCACTATGGGTACAAAGTCACTCCCCAACTCCATCAAAACATTGCCAGGTTTTTTCTGCTAATTTCTTTTTTTACCATGAGATTAACTATTTTGGTGCATTCCTGTCTAACCTTTCAGTGGCTTTCCACTTATTCGGATTCAATCTACACCTTTTATTCATAGGACACACAACTTTAAATAACTTTCCTCTCCACTCCCAATACTGAACCAGACCCTTACTAGCTGTCCTTTCTCACTCTGTGTCAGCCATTTTGGTTAACATGCTTTCCAAACATGTGAATCTTGATATTATCTCTGAGTTTTTTTCAATGGACTCTGCCTTATGAGCAGGATTCATTCCCTTACATCCTTCCCGTGTCACTAGCCTTGCCAATATGTTGAACATTGCAAGCACTCTATTTTTTTCCTCCCTTAGCATCATGCATAAGTAATCAGTTTCATTCATTGTGTGTCAGCTTCTACCTTCAAACCAGTGATGGCTTTTCTCTGCCATCTGTGCTTGCTATTTTTTTTAAATTTGTTCTAATTAGTTATACATGATAGCAGAATGCATTTCAACTCCTTGTACACAAATGGAGCACAACTTCTCATTCCTCTAGCTGTATATGATGCAGAGTCACATGGTCATCCAATCATACATGTACCTAGGGTAATAATGTCTGTCTCATTCTACCTTCCTTCCCATATAAGCAATCCAAAGTCCTCCATTCTTCCCTAGACTTGCCCCCACCATTATGGATCAGTATCCCCTGATCAGAGAAAACATTCGGACTTTGGTATTTTGGGATTGGCTTATTTCACTTAGCATGATATTCTCCAACTCCATCCATTGACCTGCAAATGCCATAGCTTCATTCTTCTTTAAGACTGAGTAATATTCATTGTGTACATATAGCATAGTTTCTTTAGGCATTCATCTGTTGAAGGGTACATAGGCTGGTTCCAGAGTTTAGCTATTGTAAATTGAGCTGCTATAAATATTGATGTGTCTGCATCGCTGTAGTAAACTGATTTTAAGTCCTTTGGGTATAAACTGAGGATTGGGATAACTGGATCAAATGGTGGTTCCATTTCATTTTTCTGATGTTATGGAAAGTCATACTGCTTTCCATAATAGTTGCAACCATTTGAATTCTCACCAGCAATGTATGAGTGTACCTTTTCCCCCACATCCTCACCAAATTTATTATTGCTTGCATTCTTCATAATTGTCATTCTGACTGGAGTGAGATGAAATCTTAGTTTTGATTTTCATTTCTTTAATTGCTAGAGCTGCTGAACATTTTTTTCTTATATTTGTCAATCGATTGTATTTTTTCTTCTCCGAAGTATCTGTTCAGTGCCTTAGTCCATTTACTGATGGTGTTATTTGTTCTTTTGGTGTTAAGGTTTTTGAGTTCTTTATATCTTCTGGAGATTAGTACTCTATCTGATGTGTATGTGGTAAAGATTTTCTCCCATTCTGTAGGCTGTCTCTTCAAGTTATTGATTGAGTATCTCCAAGGCTTAGAAAAGTGATTAGAGCATATTTGTCATAGAAATTTCTACTCTTTAAACAGAGCTTTATGGTTTGAATGTATGCATGCCTTCAGATTCATTTTTTGAAGCTTCATCTCCAATGTTGTAATTTTAAGAGAAAAGATTTTTTAGAAAGTGAGAGGTGAGACTGGGGGTATAGCTCAGCGGTGGAGCACTTGCCTAGCACATGTGATGCTTGCCTAGCACTGGATTTAATGCTCAGCAACACATAAAAATGAATAAATAAAATAAAGATATTGTGTTCATCTACCAGTAAAAAAAAAAAAAAAAATTGAGAGGTGATTAAAGAATGAGAACTCTGACTTCATGAATGGATTATTGCTCTCATAAACAGGTTGAAAGGAGTGTCCAAAAGGTGTTTTGCCCTTTCATCTTCTCTGGGATGTCATGACAGACAAAGAAGGTGATACCTTAGAAGCAGAAAATGTCAGACTGAGTCTTTAAGTGATTGGCTTGGAATTCCCAGCATACTGAACTACAAGGAAAGAATTTCTGTTCTATTTGTCACCCAGTCTCTGGTACTTTATCATAGCCACACAAGAAGAATAAACAGGGAAATTTTTGCTATGTCTTTTGTGGATTAGAATTATCTTGCATTTGGTTTTCCAAATTTCATTTTAATTTTCAATAATCATTTGCTTATCAACATTTACAAATGGAGAATGTGAACACTGAGAGATCCCTCAGGATATTCAGGGCCCAGGAGAAACAGGATATCTTAGGAAATCAGTTCTTTACAAATTGATACTGAAACCAGAGTTTGAGAGAAAACAGATTCTCTACTTCTTCTGTCAGGTGAGTTCTGTATAAGCCGCAGTCCTCTGAGACCAAGAAAGCAGGGGATGTTATCAGCAGGAGATGCCTGTGCTGTCAGCTCTGGGGCCACAGCCTGCAAAGCCAAGTTCTCTCCACTATCGTGGAAGTTTGCAGCTCCTAATGGTGAACCTAGCAGCTGTCAATTTTATTTCTGTAGTCTTGTCTGGCACATTTGAAGAATGAAGTCCAGGGACAAGAACAGAAAGCAACAATTAAAGGAGGGAGAAGAAAAAAGAGAGACCTTGGCAAGGTGAAAGAGTGCCTGATAGCAGGTTGTCACATAAATGTACTCATGGCTTCTGAGTGAGGGCACTGATCAAAACCCATGCTAAGCAGGTATTGAAAAAAATGCCAAGGTCATTTTTGGTCAAAAATCTAGGTCAAACAGGTATGGGAAAGGTGTGAAGGTGTTTGGTTAGCCTTTGGGTCTATGTAGCCTTTACTCAGGCTTGTCCTGCTTCCCTATTTCCATTACCCCAAGACAAAGGATTTGGCTGGAATATTTGGAATATTTCTACAGTTTAACTTCATGGAGTGGCCTTTATGCTTAAAAAAGCCTTAACTGGGACCAATTAACTATCCTATCTTATTCATTACTGTCACAAGTTCATTCTATAGGAAATACTGCTACCCCAAAGGAGGTTTAATTCACATAGAGTGAAGTCCTTTGTAAATACAAAGAATGACTTTCAGAGTCACAGATTTTGTTTTGAAATTTATTTGGCTTGTTTGCCTGCAAACCTACAAGGAAAACTCATATGATAGTAGGAAACTTTTAATCTTAATTGTCCCTTCCATTGGAAAAGGAAATGAAACATTACTCATTTTGAAAATAAATCAGTTATCTCTATAATGTCAGCATATCTTACTCAGGTCTTGTGAATGTTTTCACTATCCATTTTCTACCACAAAGGCAATACCAACATATTGACTTAACTAGTTGACTAGTTGATAAAGCATCAATAGCAGAGAACAAACACATAAGAAAACCTACAATGAATGGAGGTTTTTTTTAAAATTTTTTTTATTATAAACCTCTGGGTGGTTAGCATTAAAGTTGAGAGTACCCTGAGGAAACACAAATGTTTCTGGCTTAGTGTAATTATTTTCAGTCAGTAGGGAATTTTCAAAATATGGGAGAGTTGTATTTCAAAGTGTGACTTGAAAAAGGGGTTTAATAATGTAGAAGCCAAGATTTCCTTAAAAATACTGAATAATTTAGCATTATTTGAAAACCAAATATGTCTTCAAGGAACTGGTGATGATATGTCTTTTCTATATTACAAATTCATGTAACAATTATTTAAAGAAGAAAATGATCAATATCACTAATAATGAGATATGCTGTTGCCCATGCTATAATGACATTATTCAAATAATAAGAGTAACATTTGGTTGTGAGACTGTGGACAAATACAAACTCTTACACTGCTGGTGGAAATATAAATTAGTACAATCTCCATACAAAACATTGTGGAAGTTCCTCAAAAAACTAAAAATAAAACTACCAAGTACAGATATTCCTCTCCTAGGTATATATGCAAAGACAATGAAGTCACCCTAAAAGAGACTCCTGCACACCCATGTTTATTGCAGCAATATTCCTGATAGCTAATAGTTTAGATCTGGTAATAGCCTAATTGCCCACCAACAGATGAACGAAGGAATCATTATATATATAAAATATATAATATACATTATATGATATATATCAGTATTTCTTCCTTTCTATATATATGAGATATATATAGTATGATATCTCTATCATACTTTTGTCCTTAGTCTGCATATGTAGATATAGATACAAACCATATATATATATCACTGATATATACGTATCTGCATATATCCATATCATAGTTTATATAGTTGTTTATCAGAATATTAGAGTATTATTCAGCCATAAACAATGAAATCCATTTCAGCATAATGTTTGGAACTGGAGGAATTCAGTTAAGCAAAATAAACCAGAACTCCCTCCCACAAAAAAAAGAATATAAGTATATAAGTATCACATCATCTCTCTCATATGCTTTAAAAAAAAGCAAAATGGTGATAAAATAGTAATTACTAAGAATGAAGAAGCGTGCTGAGGTGTGGGGGTGGAAGGAAATTGTGAAGGTAGAAGTGTGCATGATGTTATCAACACATAATATAGACATTTATGGAAATATCCCAGTAAGTTCCATTAACATGCACAACTGTGTTACTAATTATGAAAAACAATATGCATTCTGATTCAATATGCAAAATTGATTTATATTTAACTAATGATGCCCCAAACTAAGAATATTTGTTGAAGAAATGCATATTTTTTATGGGTAATTAGTTAGTTCCTTATAAATGGGAATGTTTTTAACATGTACAACTTTAAAAAGAAATAAGGCTATAATGGTATGGATTCTTAGTTGTATATTTCATTTCCAAAATACATAAATATAATATATATCATCATTGAAAACTATAGTAATATTAATTATAGTTCATCAACTTTTATAATCAACTTATATCACTCTATGTAGCATACATGCCTTGACATCTTTGCCCCTAAAAGCGAAGAAGGCTAACTGAATGCATTATTTTCTCCACTTAAAATTTCAAGGGGAAAATGTGAGGAAAATGTCCAGGAACTGTCTCAAGTGTTGTAAACGTAAGTTAAAGTACTCAAGCTGCCCTTATAGAAGAGTATCAAAACCCTAAAGCAGCTAACAGAAAACATTCCATCTTAAACAAGGTGAGACTTCAGGTCTCTGCATTGCCTGTCAGTGTTTTTCCCTGCACCTATACCTATAATCCTTTATTGTTCAGAAGTGATGCAACATACACAAAGATGTGGAGGATGGAAAGAACATAGAACGTGTGCTATTGTGATCCATAGTAGGAAAACTATAATTGATCTTATCTCCATTCCCTGATGTTAGGTAGCAGTTAGAATGAGCAATTGGTTAGGGGTTTAAGAAAATACTCAGTACAGAGCAAATGAGTTACTGAAGAGCCCTGCCACAGTGGAACCAAGAGGAGTCACAAGAAAGCTATTCAGAACTCTTGCCTGATCTCAGCCCTATACATTTTCCTCTTTGAAAAGGAGGAAGATAGAAAAATCCAGGAGAGAACAAAGATGTGTTTTCTTAGAACAGCCTGATTGCTAAGACCTCTTAAGCACAACCCTACACAAACAACACAGACCAAAGATTCCAAGACCTGGGAAATCAGGAGCCCATTGACCATAAATTCTACAAAAATAATTCCACTTCAGGTCCATCAGTGTGGGTCAATAACCAAGTGCTGTCCTTAAGCTATGAGCTAATGAAGTCTGTCATCCAGAGTGGCAAGATGATAGTCAGTGGAGTGGGATCTTTTAATAGTATCCCTCCTACTCCAACGGACTCAAAAAGGTGTGTTATCACTCTCTTCTCTGAGAGATCCAACTATAGCCTCAAGAGTACTTCTCCATGTTTATTCTCTTTGAATAAACTTTTGCTGTACTTTTGCTAAGTCTCATATCTTGCTAGAACCCCTCTCATGTGCATACACAGGAGCTGAAAACACAGTTAAAATTCTGCTAAGATATTATTGCCATTTCCTGGGCATGGCTCCTAAGGCTAAGGAGATGATTCCTAGCTACAGCATCCTGTACTACCTCAGGATTAGTGCTGAATGCAAAGAGAACCAAATAAGTGATTGGACAGAGAATTTTCAGTCTTCTCTCCAGGGTGATGGCAGTGGGGGAAGGGGAAGGTTGCGTTTATCACTAATGGCCAATAATTTATTCCTTCATGTCTAGGGCAAAGCTAAGAGAGTTTCCCCATTGCTGAACATGAGAAGATGCATAAGAACTGGCATGCCTGAAGAGGACAGGTAAGCTTCAAACCCCTTCCACATACATCTCTTCCATCTGCATCCTTGCAATATTCTTTAAAGTAAATGTAAGTAAATTTAAATAAATGTTTCCCTGTATATCCATTCCTAAACTGGTTTTCTTTTTTGCTTCCAAAATAATTTTTGGATATTTTTTTTTCTTAGTTCTTTAGAGAAAAGACAGTCTGTTACGATCAATTTCTGATTCTTCATCTGCTACTCTGAGTCAATGCCTATACTTACACGCCTGTCTTTCTTTTCTAGAGTTCGGATAAACTGAACACACTCCAGACACATTGGTCTCCTGCTCTTTTATTTTCCTTGCTTTTCTTTTGTGTCTATGAACTTTCCAAACTGGCCTGGAATATTCTTCACTAGAGATCTGCCTGGTAACTTCCCACTGCCCATCTCTCTTCAATGGACAAATAGTACCATGGTAGCGCTGGAAGACTATAGGTGTCCATTTGAAGGAGATTGACAAGTGACCCACAAATAATTGCTGCAGTAATTTTCTTTTCTCAGAGTGTTGATGAGATCATATAGGAGTGGAGGCCCTGGGGAAGAAACTCATCTTGTGTGGATTCCTTCTTTTTAGAATCCATGGTGACTCTGGGGGTGTGGGGCAGCTGAGGAAATTAATTACATAACAAAGGTATCAGAGGAAAGATTGGAAACATTTGGATCTTATGAAAACATAGATCTGAGTTTATGAGTTTCATTCCTCAAGGATGCTCTTAAAGACTGTCTTGGGAAATAAAATCCATGATAAGATTAGATTCCAAAGAGACTGAGAAGATTGCAGAGGAGGCAGAAGTGTGGTGAGCTTACTATCTTGTGTCTCAATTAGCAAAGTCCATGGGCTTTCCAGCAGGTTCTAAATGCAACCTTTTTATCCTTTGTTCGATGTTTGTCACTGGACTATGTCATTTGAAAAATAATATTCCTCCCACCTGCAGAACATTCATCCTGAGAAGGGTGCAATGGGAGTTTATTGGGTTGTCTGGGAAGGCTTCACCTTCAGAGTGGCATTTAATATTCTTACTAAAAATCACCTGCAGAACTCCGCTAAAATATAAGCTTAGGCACAGAAATATAAATCAGAATCCCCATTGTTTTAGTAAGTGGAATCAGTGTTTGTCCATAGAGATCTAGAGTTTTGGAAGTGTGAAAATTGTAACTCTACGTCAGTGAACAAATTTCTTGATGATTTCAAATTGCCTATATACATACTAAAAAATCTTTATAAATATACAGAAACTGAAAGACTTATTTAAATATTTTGCTTAAATGCATTAGAGTTTATAAATTTTCTCCTTATATTATTTTCTCTTTAAAACTTTCTATAAAAAGCTAGTGGCCACACTTGATCAGGTAACTTCCATGGGTGTAAGTGTTATATTTTCTAATACTTTGAGATTGTTTTTATAGATTTTCACAATCCTTTTCTCTTTTTTCTTTTAAATGGGCTTTTCTGGTAAATAATTTTGATTGGCCTCAATTTCCTCATCTGTAAAAATTGAAGCACTTGAAAATACATTGTTATCATTTTCCCAGTTTTCTAAGGATAGCATTTCATGTCTATCTTGGGATCTCAACAAATGTGATGAAATAATTTGACATTCCATGAAAACATATCTCTTAAGTCACACTGGTAGATGCCCTGACGTTTAGATGTCATTTCAAACAAAATCAACTGAAACTAATCTAATTAAATTTCTGCCAAAACTAAACTCTCATTATAATTTTCTTCTTTTTTTGTCAAAGACATTTTCTTTCAATCATTTTTATTCTGAATTTTGGAGTCAACCCTGACTTTGAGTTTCATGAATTTCTGTATTCAGTTGCCTAGTTCTGTTAATTCACACCAGTATTTCTCAACTCTTTCTAATTTTTTTTTTCATTTCCTTTGCCCTGACTGCCGTAATCAGTCTTAATGGCTAGTGCACAGTACCATAAATTAAACTTTCTGATTATATAAAATGTACTTAGTTCTCTTGCTAAACCACTTTCCCAAGCCCTTGCATCAAATAGATATAATAATTCGTAGAAATCATCTATTAAACTGGGCACTATTCCAATCACTTTAATCCAATTGGCTTTAATTTAATTTGTCCTAGTAACTTCACAAGATAAGCACCATTATTAACTCCACTGTGCAGATAAGAAAACTGAGGCAAAAACTTGCTCAATGATATGCTGCTATTACCATTATAATGAAGATCCTAATCTGGGACAAATGAATACAGACTGTATTATTATAATATAATAACTGTGTTATTATATTACAATGTTACTCTACCATTTTCTGTTTCTGATATTTTTTCTTTTGAGTGTTTTTATTAGTGCATTATACATATGCTAAATATTGGGGTTCAATTTGACATAATCATACACACATAGAACATAATTTGCTCCACTTTGATCCCCAGTGCTTCCCCTTTCCCTTACCAGTTCCCTCCCCCGGTTTACATTTCTTCAACTCTACTAGTATTCTATCTATTTATTTATGGTTGTTATTTTAACTTGGTGCTACATATATATATATCATATATATATATATACACATATATATATGTATATATATACACAAACATAAAAATTGAAGTTCACTGTGGTATATTCTTATATGTATATAACATAATTTGGTCAATTTCATTTGCTGGTAAATAGATGGAATTGAAAATTTATTCTTACTAGTATGTTTATCTTAGTCCCTTCAGGCTGGTGTAAAAAATAAACTATGTGGCTTTTAGTAAACAGAAATTTATTTTTCACAGATGTGAAGACTGAGAAGAATAATATCTGGAATCCCACAGATGCAGGGTTTGGGAGGACTGCTCTTTGGCTCATAGATTGCAACTTTCTACAGCTCCCTCGAGTAACACAAGGGGCAAAAGAGCTCCCTGGAGTCCTTTCAATAAGGAGCTAATTCAAGTTCATGAGGATCTATCATAATGACCTAATCATTTACCAAAGCCCACTCCCACTATATCTCCTCAAGGATTATGTATCAATATGTGGACTTGGGGGTAGGTCACAGGTGTTCAGCCTGAAGCATGTCCTGCATTTACAATCCTCTCCCATTAGCATTTTCTATTTAGGCGTGTTTGTACCTAAAGCCCAAGTTATGGAATATCCCTTTATCTGTTATTGTTACATTTCCCCCAGTGTTCTCTCTACTATACTATTTATCATCTATTGTCTGTAGGACTTCCTTGTTATTCACTATAATGTTACTTTTTTATTGAAATGCAATAATATGTTTGTATATCTTAACATATAAGGATAGAATGTTTTTCCTATCACCATAATATCATGTAAAAAGCTTTAAACATAAATGCTATAGGGTAAAAATAGTCATAAATACATAAATTCACTTGTTAAAGGAGATTGCAAAATCTACACAGAGCATGCTTTGCCACCATATTCCATTTCTTGTTAACAGAAAATAAAAAACTAGATAACATATAGAAAAGTTTTAATATGCATTTGAGAATTTCAAAATGCTCTATACCTTCTTTTCTAACAGTAGATGTATTTAGTATCTACAAATGTCACCTCAATTTTTTTGTGGAGCAACAAATAATTACACACCTACAAATAGTTATTTTCCAGACAAGAACACACTAATTACTTTCTTCCCTTATATTTCTAAGCAATTCAGTGCTAGTTTCTTGAGAACAGTTGGTGGATGGAAAATCATTTATAAAATCAATTTTGTACGTATTATATTTAGAATTTCTTCACAAATTTATATGAATAAAGAAACCAAAAATATGTTCTTTTCAAAAGAACAATAGCAAATAGTTCAAAATAATTAAAAACTGAAATAATTGTCTGAATTTATAAACTGTAAGGAGGTATTAATTTTTTTATGTGCTCACTTAAAATATGAGAAAATTAACAACTGGGAGGTTAATTTCTATGCTCAAATTTGTTGATACAAACTAAAAGAAGGAACAATTCTAATTTAGAAATACAATCATGTATCCTACCTTTATACCTCTTTTTCCATAATTCCAAATCTATTTCGAAGTTCTTTTATGCATCATGTAAAATAATTTTTACAATTTTATTTCAAATTAATTGCAGCATAGGATGAATTTAAAATGAAATTAAAGAATTTAGGAAAAATTAATTCAATGCATGGTTATGCATTTCAGAGCAACACTGTTTAATTGGAAATTGCATCATCATTAAAATTTTGTAATACTTTAGTTAATGATGGATGTTGATATTGTAGCTGTAACTTGTACAAACTAATGAGTTTCACTAATCCATTCAACTTTTAGGAAATCAAGAAAATAATATTTTATGCATTTTGCTATACTATATTATATGATTTACTTTGTATTAATAATATTGAAAACAATAAAGTTATTAAAATGGGCTAATTTAGAAATCTGACTCCTTTCTTATTGCAGTAGTGATCTTCACATTTATATTCATATCCTTCTTAGGAATGGTAATGGAATTTCATTCCCTAATCACATCTTTGATATAAATTTCCTAAAAGGCTATAAAATGGGGTATGCATTAGGTTGTTTCTGAAAGTTATGTCACTACTTTCAAAGTTCACATTTTTAAGAAAATATGGAATGATTGAGTATATTTAATTTTCTTGACTTCTCTGTTTTAAAAATAGAGTTCTTGAAACATGACTTGCTTTGTGTTTGTGAAACATCAAAGTTCAATTCATAGGTAAAATTTCACAAAAAAAAAAACCTACAGGAATGAAAAAAAACCCTACAGGAATGAAAATTTGACCTTACTTAAAGACAAACTGATTATGAGACCAGGTTGCTTATACTTCAACGAAAGTTTGAAATGTAAGTTAATTGCAGATATTTATGTTTAATCCTTTGTTTTTGTATTTTTGTTATTTTTTTTTCTTCTAGTAAAACTCAGGTACCTGCACTATTTTAAGCTTTGTGCTTTACTAGTATTATAATTGTATGAAGAGAAATAGGAGTTATATAGTAAGAATTGGTAAATCTATTCAAATTATTTGATCCATCACCAATTACAGCTGTTTTTCCAGAAGAGGTTAATTTACAAAGAAAATATTGTACTAATGCAGATTTCCTTTCATTGTTTACTTAGGTTCATATCCCACATGCAGTTCTATATATTCATTTCATTTGAAATAAATTTAAACTGCTACTTCGTATTTGTAAACAACCCTACTATCTCCATGATTTTCTTCACTCCTCTATTTTTACTTCTTCTATCTCTTCAACATGTACAAAATAAATATAGCAGACATGCTTAAGAATGTTCAGTCATTATGTGGAAACAATATGATCATTAAATATATGAATCAAATTCCAGTTTGTATTTAGTGGAAAAAGGGAGTACAGGTTACATTTTTAGAGGGTCTGACATCATATTTAGATGTCAAATTCTTAAGTTTTAAATCTGTATTTCTGAGATAATATTCATATGTTCAAATTAAAGGAAGCTATGTAAAGCACAAAATAGGAAAGGGTATGTTTGGCAGTAATACAAACTTGAATTTAAACTTTAAGCTGCTACTTGCTGATATAGATGAATAAAATCATATGTCAAAATGATGTGGATTAAGAAAACGTTTTTGCCACTAACTTAGAAGAATTGTGGTACTATGGAAAGGAATCTCACTGACCTGACTTCCTTGATCACCTTGAGTAGATTATTTTACATTTCTTGGCTTCAGTTCACATCCTCACTAATTAAAGGAATTAGACTAGTGTGAAAATTCTCAAACCTACATGTATCAGGAAATTAACTAAGGAGCTTTTGAAGAAATATTCATGCCGAGGCCCAATGACCAAAATTTGAAGTGGGTCAGAACATCAGTGTAATTTAAAATTTATCAGTTTGACTTGATGGTCACAGGTGACAAAATTGATCAGTCATTAATGTTTCTTGCAATTCAAAGAAGTCTGAACAGAGACCAATAAACTAATAAACTAAACGTTGGATGTTGAAAACATAGCATCCAAAATCCAGAAAAACTAAAATACACCCTCCCCGAGATGTATATGCTATTTTTAAAAAAGGTAATTGCTATTCGTTTCTTACTATTATGTACCACTGCCTGTGAGCATCAGCATGGATTTCTAGGAATAGATTCTGCCTGGAGTTTTTAATGACTGAAGCAGCCCACACTTGCCACTCAGCAGAGACACAAGTCCTGCAGGGAACCACTGTACGGACTCCTCAAGAAAGCCACAGCAATTCACTAAAGTAGTATTTTCAGTGCGGTAGAGCATAAGCCTATTATCCCAGTGATTCTTCAATGCTTGGGAGGAAACAAGGGAAAATAAATTTTATCCCTAGCTTAAGTCCCAAAGACTCTTCTTTGCCCAGCTCAAGAATGTGATTTAGAGGAAACCAATAGTTTCAAGGAATTTAAAGGACTCAGCTTTTTTCAGCACAAATTTAAAGAATAAAGCATACTGAGATTAATACAGCTATAACTTGAAAAAAGCATGAAATTAACCTAAGGAAATCATTTTCTTAACTATATAAAATATTTCAACTACTTTTAATTTTATAAACTTTAATTATTCTTTAAAACAAAATTCACATTTTATTTAGGTTGAAATAAACTATACAAAATTGATTTTCTTCACCAAAAATAACAGCGATATTTTCTATATTATTTCTAGATAAACCACAACACATTTATTTGGTAGGTTTTCCAGGTTTTGCTTATAAATCAAGATGAGGCAGTAGATATAGTCTTAGAAAAAGAAAACAGACAAGTTGCACATATCAACAGCTTCTGATTCTGTCTTGACCATAAAGCAGAAGTGTTCAACATTTACCTGCTAAAATGAAGGTGTTGGTTTATGAAGATGTAGGCTCAATGAAGGAATGTAAGCAGCAACAACCAGATGTGGAACAGCCATGGTAGGCTCTCCACTCAAACTGTAACTTGTTCTTTAAGTTCATTTGATAAAGACAAAATTTGTACTGAAATCTGTTTGGTGAGCTCACAACTCTCTGGTTAATTCCCTTACCTGTCCATTATAGACTTAAACACACTTAAAACTCCTAATAGTCAAACATCTACAGTAGACTTCATTGTGACATTTCATAAGATTCATTCTTTTCTTGTATCTCCTCATTTTCAATGAGTATTGAAGTATTACTGTTATTTTGATAGAAAAGGAACTTCACGTATATAGTATGATATATATTTGATCTAAATAGCATATATTTAAATAGATAATGAATGTAAATATATTTATATACATAGTATATACAATATATAATTATACTTTATATATAATTCATTATACAAAATATATACTTACATGTAACTGCATATAATTGAAATAGTACAGTATTTACAAAGTTTGGTTAAATTACTGCATTTGGCTAATTTCAACAAATGCCATTATTTTCCAGAATATTTATAATCTAATACAAATTTAAAATACAAATTTATCAGTACTTGTTATTGCAAACAATCTGAATACTAAATAGCTTATAGAAAAAACAATTGTTTTCCACTCATGTATATGTGGGTCAACTTCTCCAATCATTTTAGGTTGAGCTATCAACTGTCCGAGAAACTGCAAGTTCTGTTTTTTCACATTCCAATTTAGTTTATGGCCCTGGTTCTGTTTTCTCCATCTTTACAAAACTGGAAACTTCAAAGGCAGTGGCTTAGAGTAAGTACAATTAAAAATAGATCAACTTAAACAATAGATCACCTTTAGAAAGACGGTCTCTGGTCATAATTCTAGTCCCATTCTGTTTGACATTACCAAAGACTGTGGATAATTATTTTTAGTAATTATTTTCTTGGTGAGAAGCTAAGTTCCACAATAGTCACCACAAATACTGAGGGACTCTACACTATCAGAGAAGAAACTGCATATATTTAATGAAACAATGTATATACCTGTCTATGTTTTTAATTGTTAGAACTCCAATATAGGAATTGTTATTCATTTCTCAGTCTTCAAAGGAAGGAGAAATGATTAAATTAATGCAGGTGAGTCCAATGCTTATGGTAGGGATAGAAACTCCTGGTGTAAGAATCCATATCTGACTTCTTCATAAATGTGCAATAGCTGCAGTGTGTTCATTAATAGTTTTTAAAAAGAAATTCTACTGTAGGTTATCTTGTTTGCATATTAATAAAGAGTTGCAATGTTGGTACAGAAGAAGCAAACTTTTTCAAAATACCACATGTGGTATTTTAAATAATTTCAGTATAAACAAGTCTTTCCATAAATCCAAAATGCTGTTAATACTGTTCAAATAATTACAAATTCACTAAAGGACCTCTACAAATGATAAAAAGTTTCACTCCACATAAAACATGTGATGCTCCTCAAACTATAAAATATTATACTCATATCAGGACTATTTAAGAGGGAAAAATAAATAGTAGTCAATCTTCAATTTCAGGCGAAAATGTTAATTATTTTCTACATCACTTCTTGAGCAAACACTTAAATACATATTGTCATATATATGTCATTTGCCCCTGAAATATGTGATCATCTAATTATCTAAAAAAATTTACTTGTTCTTGTTAATTTGAATAGTAAAAATAGATAGCTGTTGTACTGTGAAACTTTTTCTTCACCAAAGTTAGGGGGAAAATACTTTATCTAGGACAAATTCAAATTTATTGTAGTAGAATTATAAAGAAAATGCTAAATTATTTCTATGATAATAATCTAACTAATGTCCATTGTCAATCTGATGATGTAGGTATACATGGAAGTCATTATATTACTAAAACTAAAGATTATCCACAGGATAAATTTACTTGGAAATATATGTGAGTTCCTAATGTATGTCATGACTTGCACTGGTCAGTGTGACACATAAGTCCCTATTCTCATTGATTTTATAATCGGATATAAATCATAAATTTTCATGAGTATATCGTATCCCTTATTCTTTTAATCTAAAAAGGTAGGGCAACAAACAAATATTGGTTATTTCTCCCAAGAATTCTAAAATTGCAAATTATTTTAAAATGATTTTATCTTGAAACAGTAAATTATAACTCTAAAAGAAGCAACTGGGTAAAAATTATGATGAATTTTCATAAAATAAAAACTTCAGAGGTAAATCTAAAACCTAAGGGATGACATTAGAATTAAACCATTATGATTCGAGGGTGTTTAGTCAATTTAAAAGTAAAAATTGTACCAAAGCTAAAATTATCCAGTGCTTGAAATAAGGTCATTAAAGAAATTTTCATTATTGAAAGCCTTATCGCCTTGCAAGCACTATTATTATCCATCAGATTTTACAGAAGAATTTTTCCATGGTGTTTAGTCAGTGGTTTTCTTTCTTTCTTTCTTTCTTTCTTTCTTTCTTTCTTTCTTTCTTTCTTTCTTTCTTTCTTTCTTTCTTTTCTTTCTTTCTTCCTTTCTGCATCTAAAAGATCTGACAAGAACAATTTTAGAAGAGGAAAACTTTATTTGTGGGTCACAGTTTCAGAGGTCTCAGTCCAGAGACAGCCTGCTTCATTCCTCTAGGCTTAGGGTGAGACAGGACATCATGTCAGAGGAGTGTGATGGAGAGAAGAGGCTCAAGACATCCCACCAGGAAGCAGAGAGAGAGTTCTATTCAACAAGAATAAAATATAAACCCCAAAGGCATGCCTCCCATAACTAACCTCTTCCAGCCTATAGTTACTACCCAGTTAATCCCTCTCAAGGATTTATGCACTAATTAGCTTAATGAACTCATAACCCAACCCAATCATTTTACCTCTAAACCTTCTTGCATTGTCTTACAAATAAGCACTGTGGGGCACCTGATCTTAACCATAACACATGGCTAGTGAGTTTTACATATTTTACTAAAATTTTCAAATTTTGTAGGGAGTAGAGCTAGAAAGGAAATTCATATCAAATTCAGAACCTGTGATCTAAATACTACAAAATGATATTAATCTTAGAAACTATTTTTCTGTGTTCCAAAGAGACTGAAAAGAAAGATTGGTAAACATCAACTAGGGGGCAAATGTGCTATACACATTATAAAGAAGATGAGGATATCACTCAGAAACAAACAAAAAACTTCCTAATTAAAAAAAATAAAAGTAAGCATAATTATTATCCAATTCTATAAGGCCAAACAAAAATCCTCAAGCTTTTTCCTGGACACAAATTCTGACAGAGGAAAGCCACATGCACCTGTTGTGCCCATCAGTCATATGTATATAGAAGAAGGTACTGAATTAATCAGGAGGAGTCTGTATGAACAGCAGGCCTCAAACTAAATGAATAAATAGAGCTGCTTTTCCCTTTTACAATAGACCTAGGAAGCTCTAGCAGCCAGGATGCTCTTGCTGAGCATAGGAGATAGACCTCAACTTTCCATTCTTGTGTAACCTTAATGTTTGGCACATCCCAAGGCACAGACTGAATAAATACATTGATGATTCTAATGACATTGTCAAATTTATACTTGACAGTCTTCCAGAAGTAAATGGAAAATAATAATCTGACCTGAATGCCTTTAAGAAATATACCTCCTGTACAGGTAGGTTATACTGTGCTCGTGAAATCTGGACATGAAAGTATGAAATTGAGAAAAAAACTAAATCTCCAAGAAGGATCCCAAAGGCTATTAGGATTTCAGTTCAAAATGAGGTTGTGTGATAGCTATTTGTTGACTGGGGCCCCATACCTACTTTGTGATCCTGGAAGAACCACAAGCTGAACTTTGTGACCTATGCTCAGAGAATATTCCTGTTTTAATTGCCAATATAAACAGCATCCAGAAAGTCTCATATTGCTACTCAGAGGTGACTGATGAACTGTGACTTCAGTAGACTTTAACATAAACCAGTCAGGAGTAAGCAGATCTGCATTCCTAATTTGTACAGCAGCCTGGAGTAGGAATCTGGGCAGTACCTTTGTTTATATAAATTATCCCTTCTTGTTGTATTTAGAAGTACATTTTTGCTTTCTTTGTACTAAAGATTATATCTTTCCTTTCTATAAGTTACTTACTAAAATGAAGCCTGCTTCTTAACTAAAATTCTTTCTTTGTGAATTTTTAAAATTTTTGTTTGTTCTAATTTGCTAAACATGACAATAGAATGCATTTATACATTTTGATAGATCACACATAAATGGAGTGTAATCTCTCATTTTTCTGATTATACATAATGCAGGATGATGTTGGTCATGCAGTCATATATGTACATGAGGTAATAATGTCTGTTTCACTTTACTATCATTCCTACCCCCATACTCCTTCTCTTCCTTTCACTCCTCTCTACCTAATATAAAGTAACTCTGTTCTTCCCTCCCCCGCCCCCCAATTTATTGTGAATTAGCATCTGCATATCAGAGAATACATTTGGCCTAGAACTTTCTTGTAAATTTGATTAATAAAATGTACAGATTCCTGCAAAAGTTCTATCTATACCTGTTAGCTTATGAACATGTAAAATAGGTCAGAACTACTGCCTATTTCTGAATAATAGCTTGGAAACTAGATTGATTTTGTCTATATATAAAAGCATCATGCAAATTCGCTGGAGAATACTCAAAAGACACGCATGGTCATTAGTGAGTGGTATGTCAAAGTCATTATCAAATGATTTCCTGAACCTTTTGGCAAATGGATACAGGAGAGGAAAATACATAAGTCCTAGCAGCAATACTAAGTCAGAGGTCAAAGAAATCTCATTCAATTTTGCTAGAAAAAGTTTCCTCTAAAACTATTTAGGTTTCAAATGCATTCATCTTCAGCCAGGATTTTCAATATAAGTAAAAGAAAGACTGAAAAATAAAATTGCAAAGAAGTGCATACGTAAAGAAAAAATCAAGACTGAAGAGAGACAAAGAAATACTTCAGTCTACACGTTCTCTCTAGCTTTGGGTATTTTTTTAATGTTTCAAGAGAATTTCCTCTTTCCCCAGAGAAAACTACAAAGAAAAACAAGTAGGAAAAAGTGAGAAAGGAGGGAATAGCAGGCTTTATACTAATACTTCTTTTCACATTTTCATATTTGCTTTTTAAAGCAGTCTTTCAATACAGTATAATTCCATGTAGGCTTTTTCAAAATCCTCAATATGATGGAATATTTCTAGTCTATAAGTTTTACAGCAAAATGTGATACTGAGTATTACTAATTGACCTTATTCTATACAAGGATGTGTTGCAGAGGAATTTTTTTTTAAAACTGAGAATTCCGTAAATTTGAGAAAAAATAACATTTATAGACTTTAGGAGAAAAAGTGACTTTATGACAGTGAATGATTAGTTTCTGATTTCCATGGTATAAGTATGCTTTTTCCCACGCCCAGCCCCTTTAATGTACAAAGCTCATTCTAGTATGGTCGCTTTAGAAGTCAGACTCTCTGTATTTTGGCAACATTTATGAATGTCCTTGACTAAGAGCAAGAGATGTCCACTTGCTATATTCCCCAAAAAGGTCCTCGAGTGCCATCAGGAGAGAGAAAGAGAGAGAGAGTGTGTCAGCCCCACCCTAATCCATCCCCTCCCTAATCCCTTCCCACACCCTATAAACCCCTGGCAATAAAGAACTAAGGAAGATTCCTACCCCCACCCCCCACCCCGCATACCACTTATAGGTGTATGGGTGTTAGTCACTGGCCAACTAAGAAAATAAAAATAAAAGGCTTCTTTTGGCTTTACATGACCGGCTTGGATGATCTTATTTTTGTCGGGTATAACACACTCATACAAGGCAATTTAAATGGGGACTCAGAAAATCCCAGACCACGGGATAGCAGCTTTCTGCTGAGAACCTCTCCTGTTAAGCAAGGAGCTGCTGATGGGAAACATTTTTTGGAAAAGTCTCCATTCAGATGAAGAAAGCTGCTTACTGCAGTGGGAAATTCGAGTTTCTCCTCTTCCTTTGTCTTCCATTTGGCTGACCACAAAAGGGGCTGCTGTTGCTTGATTACTCCACCAAAATCTCCAATTTACATGCTTTCAGGGCCATAACTCTTTCACCCCCCTCAATCCTATATTCCCTTTATTCTTTTTTCCAATAATTATTTTATTTATTTATTTTTATGTGGTGCTGAGGACTGAACTCAGTGCCTCGCTCATGCTAGGCGAGCACCTGCCACTGAGCTTCAGCCTCAGCCCCTCCTTTATTCTTACATTTGCTTCTGATAGTTCTTTCTTTTCCTCTACATACCCATCATAAAGGCTTATATGGATGAATTTTAAGTTTGCATCCCCTCAGTCCCTAGTGTTCTGACTGCCAAAAGCCTAATTAATAAGTTTTCTAAAAATAGATGTTCTTTCTCTTTGCATTTCTCTTTTAATAAATCTAGACATTTTCAATGTACTTCAATTATTACATATGAAAATGGAAGGAGCCGGATGTATGCAGGAAGTACAATTAATAATATTTCATGTTTTATTTTCTGTAAATTAGAGAATTGACAGTATAAATATTCCCATGCATTAGTCCTGCAATTCTAGTGGCTGCTGAACATGTTTGAGCATTTGTTCTACATGATCTAAAGCAAAAGCTGTTCACAATGATCCCTTGAAACAGGTGCTCTACTGACTCCTGTTTCCTCTTACTTTTGTTTGCTCAGTCAATTTGGAAAACTGAGGGTCGTAATTCCATTCCCCTTGTTGCCATAATTCCTTGCCTGATCTTTCAATAGAACACTGAGCCTTAACTTCATCTGCAGCTTTTCCCCACTTATCTCTTCTGCTTATGTTTTACTACCCCATGTATTCTAAATATTATCATAGGCATCTCATAAAATAAGCAAGAATAGCTTTGAGGAGCTTACAATAGAGAATGCTGGCCACCACTCCACCTCCTGTTATCAGTTCATTTTCTTAAATTCAGTGATGTTTATTTGGAAATAGCTCCATATTTAGAGATTGCACACTTAAACTTTTCTAAAATAATCCATTTAAGATATGATCTCTTGGTGATTTTCCAGGAAACATAGGAGTTTTTTTTTGTTGCAAATATTGAAACTTCTCTCTTTCCTCCTTTTCCATGGATGTTATAAATTCATTTTTTCACTGCATTTTTATCTTTAAAATATACACTAAATTTGAGGAAGAATTTTATTTGTGCTTCAGATTTAAACAGTTCCTGGCTTTATCCTTGAAAATCCTTCATAGCCCACTGCTGTTTTATTTGGGGCTACTTCTTTATTTCTTTCTGTCAACCAATAATTACAAATAATTAAAACTCACAAGATAGGTCCTCCAAAACAAAATAGTTTAATTAGGAATAGCAAAAAAAATTATAATTTGAGAATTGCATACTGTGAGAATCATAGATATTTCCTACGGGGTGGGACAATGTAAAATCTTAATGACAAAGAAAAGTAATCTAGCTAAGCTACCTTGGTAGAAATTTCATTGCTCACAGGAGCTCATTTCAGGAGTTTGCCTTTGTTCATTGGTGCAGACAGACCTTGCTAGGCAATCTCCTGGTACAGGTGAATTTTTAAATACTGCAGGCCCCAGGAACTGCCTATTATGAGCTATGTAGTACAGAGCATGCTGGGTGAGTGGGGCCCTTAGGAAGTACAAGGATTTCTTACAATAAGAAGTGTTACAGGCATGCTAAATTAAAGTGTTTTCTTTATGGCCTCTGGTTCCATTTTGACCAAGTTTGACAATAATGACTCTATTTTGATACTGATAACTTTTCACATTTCTCTTAAAGGAATATTAGCAAACTGGCTCCCCTATTCTTCCCATTTTAAAGAAATGTGTAGAAATCCATTTTTTCTTTCTTTTTGTTATTGCTGTTTATATTTGCAATTGTAGGGTCATTCCTTTGAAATCATTTTACTGATGATTTGGAGAACCTGAACTCAGTCATCTTGAAATTAAAGCACCAAACATTTTATTATTCTGTCTTAATGCACCATTTTTACATACACAGTACCCTATAATTCCATGATTTGTCATAGATTGTAACTATTAAAAGTCAGATTCCCAAGAAAGTAAACTCAGAGGTGGGAATTTGTGTGCATTAACTATGAAAATAACAGAAAAATCACAATTAAAACAGCACTGGGGGGGTTGGTGTGAAATGGAGTTGGGGGGCCATTAGAGAGACAGCACTGACTTGCATTTCAAGCTGTTGTCTGGGAACATGGAGTCTGGTCATCTCCACCTTTCCACTGTAGGCATCTAGAACCACTAGTGAGTTCAGAGACTCAAAGAGTATGTCAGGATGTTATCAAACTCTTGTCTTATGAAACTTTACTTTTACAGTTTCAGAGTTTGAATTAATTGAGATAAATTTACTAGGAATTACCTATGTATATTTGATTTCTGTACCTTGACAACTAAGTGAACAGAGGGTATCTCTCCATTTGGTTGTTTTTAAGTTCTAGTCTTTAAAATAAATAGGTAAAAATAAGAAAAATTATTTTCTAAGTTCCGTGAACTATTCTCACAAATTATGGACACCAAGGAGGAGTCATGAAAACCTCTGATTTACAACCAGTAGTCAGAAGCACAGGTAATAAGCTAGACTTGCAATTTGCATCTGAAGTGGGAGAGTTCAGTGGGTTTTCATCCTTAACCTGTGAGATCTGATACTATCATCAGGTAAATAGTGATAAAATCTAGTGTCTGCAGAGAACTGGAGAATTTTGTGATTTGGGGAAAATCCCAAATAACTAATGCCAGAAGTGAAATATTGAATAGTTGAGAGTATTGAGAAAATACAGTGGCTTTTTTTTTTTTTCTTCTTCTTCTTCTTCTTCGGAAGTATTCCCAGGTAAATACCTATCAGTTAAGGGAAGTGAACAGGACAGGGGTCAGGCAGAAGTCAGGCTGGGATGCATTCACAACAGCTAAAGTAACTTATCAGCATCCTGCCAACTGAGATAAGAAAACCTCTCACTCATGACTCACATGGGCAAGGGAATGGGTACCCATCAGAGGGATGGTCTGGCTGTGAAATAAAACCTATAAAAGTAATATGCCAGAGAATAAAGGCAAAAGGCAAGAATATTTTTAAAGCAGTGTCATGACCAGTTGAGACATTCAGAGGGGTCTGGCTCTAACAAAGAAGAAGCCCATGCTTGCTTTATTTATAATGATACAGATCAAAGGGGATTGGTAAGTATAAGGTTTCAGTGTGGGAGGAGTCCTGTTTCAGTGCTTGCTACTCAGGGTGGCAGGGGTCTTGCAGTAAACAGGTTATTTGGTGTTTTGTTCTTGGTGGGTTATGTTTGAACTTGAGCAGTGAGCTAGAACAGGGCGCCAGCCTGAGTTGGGCATTCTCACACTAGGGGGTTCCACATGGGAGTTGCCAAAGCAGGACTTCCCTGTCTAATGGCTGGAACATTGCTCATTTCACACATGGCTCATAGATGGCTTCCTGCAAAGAAAAGTCCCTTATACCCAAGTTGGCTGGTCACTGTATAAGAGCTGATTCTGAGAAAGAGCTTGATAGCGGGGTGTTCTCTATTTCCCATCCTCCCAGCAAAAGCAAACTAAACTTTCAGTGTTGAGGCATTGTCCAACTTGCATAGCACAATAAATTACACAAAAATTCCCAAGCCTAGGCCTTGTCTATCCCCAATATGTGTACTCTGTTTCATTTCCCACAAGTCCCCACTATGAATCCACATATCCCACTAAAACCAAATCCACTCAACTCTACGTATGAAGTTATTCCTTCTTTAAAAGTTTTTATGTGTGTCATATATATATGTGTGTGTGTGTGTGTATATCATATCTCTATCTATCTACCTATCTACCTACCTACACAGTGGGATTCATTGCAGCATATTCATACATGTACATAAAATAATTTGACTAATTTTATTCCCCAGTACCTTCATTGTTCTCTCTCCCCTGGTCCCTTTCCTCTCTTCTCCTATACTAATTTCTTTTCTAGTTTCATGAGATCCTTTTTTTTTTTTCTTTTTTCCTCTCTAACTTCCAAGTATAAGAGAAAACATACAACCCTTGACTTTCTGAGTCTGGTTTTTTTCACTTATCATGGTGCTTTCCAGTTTTATCCATTTTCCTGAAGATAACATACTTTTCTTCTTTTTTTATGGCTGAGTAAAATTTTGTTTTCTACATATACCACATTTTCTTTGTCAGTTCATCAGTTGATGAACACCTAGGCTGGCTCATTAACTTGGCTCTTGTGATTTGGGCTGCTATTGGCATTGGTTCATATGTATTGCTGTACCTGGATTGCTATAGTATGCTGGATTTAGTTCTTTTGCATAAATACTGAAGAATGCAGTAGCCAGGCATATTTTCTAGACTTTTTTAGAATATTTAACACAACCATATGTCTTTATGTCACTCTCCTGCATTAGAATTATGATAGCATGGATCTTTTGTCATCTTTTTTTATTACTTGAGTTAATCCATAATATTTATTGAAGTAATTGTTCAATGATTATTAAAATGAGGAAATGTTGAACTGAGGGGAGGATTAGTATGTGGATAACACTCAGGAAAGGAGATGAAATTGGAACTGGTGAAATTTGAGTGACTTCCTCCTCCCCTAGCAATCCTTAGGTTGTTTGAAGACTGACCACTTCGTGCTTGAGAGCTATGGGACTCATGTCCCTGATTTCAATATTTAATTTCTGCATGAAATATATACTTAAATATAATAAACAAATATTTGCCTTTTGTGTATCAATTTCCTTCTGTGACAATCATAATTTTTTTTAGGTATACAAGAGGATTAAATAAAATAACCTTTAAGTCTTCACTTTCTGATTGTGGTTTTTGGACTCTCCCTCCAAAGTGCCTCTTCAGGCTTGGATTGTTGAAGACATCATGAATGTAAAAATTGCATTTGAATCATTCATTATCTTCATTGTCTATGTTTAAGAAAGGCTATGAAAATAAACTTAAGTAAGAAAGGCAGCAAATAACTTTTATTCCATTTATCATTCTAGTCACTAGTGACTGCCTCATATAGAAAAAAGTTAAAGGTCATTGTGAATTAATAATATCTAACACTGTCACAGAATGGGGATGCAGGGGCACATGTGCCTGCTATTATTATTTCTCTGAAGAAATGTGCCTACAAATCTGCCTCACTGAACAGCACTAATGGTAACAACAGTGATATTATGATGGCAGTATTTAGCGGATAGAAGTTGCCCTCTTTGACATTAAGCGTCATGATGAGGGGTAAATCAATTACTTACATGTACTCTCAACTACAGTTCCTTCCCACTGTGAGCTGTGAACTACTATACTCATTTGCCTTTGAGAGAGCTGAAGTTTAGGGAATTTAGGTAGTTATCAAAATCAAAAAACTAGCAAGATTCAAGCCCATTTGGATTTTTTAGCAGGAACAATAAGCCCTGCCAGATAACAGCATACATTTAACTAAAAGGCATTTCATGGTTTTAAAGGCACTTTTCTATACCTCTCTACATTTATCATTTAACTGTCCTGAAGCAGACTGTAGTGGTAGGACAGATGATAATGCTCATCGGACTTGTCACAAGAAGATCAAAGGCTTTGTTTCAATTGATATTGTGTGTCTGAGCTGGAAGCAACCTAATATAATGGGAAGAGTCAGAAGTCAAACACTTTATTAACTCATTTGCTCATATTTCATGCAAATATGCATCAATGCATATGTGTCTTCTATATCACGGGTACTGAATTTAATTTTCCTATTGCCTCTTTTCGTTGGCAGGACCCTGGTTAGTTTTCTGCATCATGATTTTATAAAAGCAAAGGATAACTATTCAGACAGATCTGACTCTAATGCCAATACATAATCCACTCATGAGAAAAGCAACCTATTCATACAGCTGTCATTATCCATCTAATTATTTTAAATTTATAGACTGAACACACTTTAGTGTTTGTTATTTTTCATTGATCTGAGCTTTAATAAATAAGAACAGATTTAAATACCCTGGGAACTCCACATTGCAGAGACTATTAATATTATCTCCACTTTTTTTTTCTTTTTTCAGATTGAATCCCTGAAGCACAGAGAGGTTAAGTGACTTCCCCAAAATTATATACCTTAGAAGTGACAGTCTGAATTCTGACCCGAAGGCTGTTCCTATAGATACTATTGCCACAGCTTATGATGCATCTTATTGTTGCTCTGAGGGCCAAATTTCACTGGATAATAACTTCAAAGCACCTAACAGAGAGTGAGAGACACAATAGATTTCAGTAAACTTTCCTATCCTTCCTCACGGGCCCAGATTTCTTAATCTCCAAGCTCTACTACTTTCACCACACCAAACGGCTGCATCTATAAATAGTTTCAGAAAGAAGAATGCTGTGTCAGAGGGATTCTAAACAAAGGATCATGTAATTAAAGTCCTGAAAAGTCTAGAATTCAGATTCCTGTAATAAACAATTACCCTGCAGCCATTTTTTCCCTCTACAGTGTGAATTTTTTGTAGTATCAGGTCACCGAGTTTAATTCAGTGAGTTGTGTTCATATACAATTTCAAGACTAGGTAGTTAAGGAAACAATAAATTGTTTAACTAGAAAGAAAAAGCAATACCCATTCCAGTTGTATATTGAAGTGCCTTATAAATGAGGAAATGTCCATGTAAGAACTTAAGTTCGTCCTTTCATGTTAAATTGACTTTATTCGGAATGTTTTAAAATTTAGTATGCATGCATAAATGTACATGTGGATTGCCCTTCTTTGAAGGGCAGACTAATCACACTTACTTTATTTACTTATTTATTTTTGGAATTTTATTTTATTTTATTTTTTATTTTTTGGTGCTGGGGATTGAACCCAGGGCCTTGTGCTTGCAAGGCAGGCACTCTACCAACTGAGCTATATCCTCAGTTGGAATTTTATTTTTGACCGTTAAGAGCATCCTTCACTCCTATTTGCTAAAGTTGTGTTTCCTTTAAGACATGAGAAGCTGATATTTGTGGACATCATTTTGAAAGTTCTAGAATATTCTCAGACTGTTTCAGTATATAAACCACATTTGGTAATCCCACAAAAAGACCAGAAAACTTCAGTTAAAGTCAGCAAGAAGCGAGGTTTCTTTCTCTATTGTATTCTGTAAGTGTGTAACAAGATAGAAGGTATCATGATGAGCATGGAAATGGAATCAAGAGACTACCTAATTTCTCTAAAACATATTTTGAAGGAACCATAATGTTTGATTTCTCTGATTTTCTCTACCAAAAAATAAATTCTGAATACCTTGCAGCTCCATACATGCTAAAAGCTCCCCCTACTGTTGAATTGCTACTAGGAAAAAAAAATCTTTCAATTTAAGTTTTTTGATCAAATCGATTAAGTAAAGTTTTGTTTCTCTAGCAGGACTACAACAGAAAGGAACATAGATTCAACCTGCCATGCTACTCAAAGATCACATGGGTTGAATAAGAGAAGGATGCTCTAATAATTTGTTCTCTCAGTTGCCCTCATTTTGATCATATTTTAAAGAGTGTGAACATTTTACCATGCTACCAGGAGTTCAAGATTTAAGGACTTTTCTTTTTGTATATAATCTTTCCTATGAAAGTTAATTACTTCCTCCCTCTCATGCTCAACAAAATAATTACTTGATTTGTTCTAAATGCTGGGGGAAATAGAAAATCACATCTGGACTTAATGAACAAGAGTACATCTAAATACAGCACTTGATGTGGAAATTACAGGTCAGGTTTTAGGCAATTTGAGAACAAATAGCATTAGTGTAAAATGTTAGTGGAACCATTTAACAAAGATGCATGTCACTGATAGGTAGGTTCCTCCAGAAATAGACACTGAGACAATGATTGGATTGCAAGTAATTTATTTTGGAGGAATCCCGGAAGCTGTAGCACAGAATGGAAATGTGAACCCATAAAGGAACAAAGCCAATTAGCGATACATCACCAAAGCAGTTATTGTTACTGGTTTAGGGAGAAGTAGCCCATGCCTCAGAGTTACCATCTTGGGGGCAAAAAACCTGACACCCCATCTGCCATTGGCTGATGACTCCTACAGGACTTAGGAACATTATTCTTACAACTCATCTGAAGCTGGAAATGCCCATGATCAACATGTGCTAATTACTTTCAGAACTAAAGCCTTCAGAAAATTACAGAGGATTTCAGCAGGTGCCTCCGTGGTGTGCAGGCTTGAGTTTGATGTGGGTGCAGACTATTTGCTTTTCTCCTTCCAGGACTCATCTGCAAAGCAGAAGGGTGAAATTCTAAGGCCCAGCCTTTCAGTATTTGCCTAGTCGCTTCAGGATCCATTGTGGTCGGGAAGGGGTAAATGTTTGCTTTTGGTGGAGATGCTGGGGATGAATCCAGGAAGGCACAAAAGTTTGCTTTTTCCTCCAGAGCCCACTATTACTGTAAAGGATGTACTGGGAGGGATTTAATGTTTAGCTAATTTTCCCTCCCTCCACCTGACCAGACTATCCCTCCATTTATCCCAGGGAGCTGTCTTGTAGGAATATTATTTTCCAAAACCCTTCAAAAATCTCTCTTGATTGTTTTCTTTTTCTGACTCAAATGAAGGTGTGAAATTTTAATTTCACATTTCCATAATGGGATGGTTTCATGCGTTTGTTAACCTGACTCTGTCCTGTACTCATTCCTTAAAAATGAAGAATTTGCTTGTGCTCAAAACACGTCTTATGGCTTTATTAATGCTAGGGTAGTCAAGGAAGCCTAGGGAAACAACATAATGTATGGGCATTCAAGAGTGAGTGGACCTTCCCGTTGGGCAGCTGAAAACAAGCCAACAAATGAAAATAAGCTTTACCCTAGGGTTTTAATCTGGAGTGATTAGATCCCATTCTCTGAGGTCCTCATTTCTATCGCTTGCCTCAGTAACATTCTATTTACCGTGTGTGCAATGGATCAAATAGCTCAGTTAAACTATTGAGAGCAAGTAGGTTTTTAACCATATTATACCATAAGGTAATGTGTAATTTTAGTTAGGATAATCAATGAAGTTTTGTTTAGATCTTAAAAAAGTTGAAGTTATACATCTGCTATACTTTGGCAATGTATGGAAATTTAAAATAATATTTATGGATTATTGAATAATTATTCTAGTCTTAAACATAAAACTTACCCAAGTTAATGGATTAGCTCAAGGGTGTAAACAAGAAACATTTTTAGGTATATTTTACTTAAATTTATTGAGTTAAAAGTTAATAACATTTTGCATTTTTCAAGGACAATGAAGATATAGATATCAATATAAAGAAATCGATAAAATGACAAGCATATACATACTAAATGATTATAAATCAGTGTGATTGCTGAAATTAAATTTTATTAGTAAAATGTAATTATGTGAAGGTTTACATCTTTTTAACAGTCTTTTTCTGAAGTTTGACATTTAAGGACTCTGGGGGAGAGTTCAGTTCATCTTATAAACAAAAAACTCAAAGTGATTAATTATATAGGTACTAGTTTTGAAAACAAAATGTACCTTGCATTGATACTTTTTGAACCTGGTGATATTTAAGAAACCACTGTTTAATGGGTGTTATGGTTTGGATATGAGTTATCTGCAAAATGCCCCTATTAATACAGGAATATTCATGAAAGAATTAGCTTCTAGGAGCTGCAACCTGGTCACTGGATTAGTACTCTGGAAGAAGCATCTTCTCTATGACCTTTTACCCCCTCCCTTTTTTTCCCTGCTTCCTGACCCTGCCATGAGCTGAGCAGCATTCTTCCTTTGGGAGATTCCCTATGACATGCTACCTCACCTTGACCTAGAGCAATGAACTTGGCTCACTGTTCACTTGGGTCATTGACTCATTGGCCTGAGACCTCTGATGCCATAAGTTCCAAATAAACTTTTCATCCTCTCAGTTGTTCTTGTTGGATATTTTGGACACAGCAACACAAAAGCTGACTAAAACAATGTAATGTATAATATAAGTACATGGTATTTACAACATTAGCATATTATAACTATTTGCCCACTCACTTCAAACCACAGTTTGATTTAGAGTATTTATTTTTGTTATAACTCTGAAAAGATAGCATTATTTTTTACCATTGCATGCACAAGAGAATCACAGTTTATAGAAATTAAGTTACTTAATTTACTTGTTGAACTCACCTGCTTCACTTTGCCACCTGCACAGGTCATGATATTAAAAAGAGAGAGAGAAAGAGAGAGAAAGAGAATCATCAACTAAGGAGTGATTAATTTTATATAATAATTTGTAAATATGTAAGTTTTTTTATGTTTACCATTTTTATAGCATCTTTATATTTCTCCTTTCATCCTTCTTTACTTCTACTATGCATATTGTTTAAATTAAACTTTAACTCCTTGCAACTTGAATTATAAAGACAGCTCGCCATCTGCCTTTACTTGGGACTTCTTTACTAGGTAATTTATACTCATGATCATTATTTACCTTTTGTATCAATCGATTTACATTAACTTCTATAACAACTCACAAATTAAAACAAATCGAATGGCTTTAAAAAAAAACACATAAATAAATTATTTAACAGTTCTGTAAATCCAACCCAGGTCCCACTGAGCTACATACAATGTGCTGGCAGGACTACATCTTATCTTCTTTTGTTCAATGTTTACTTTATGTTAGTCACATGGTAGAATATTTTCAAATGAAAAACACAAGAAATGGCTATTTCAATTGTGTGCCAAATTTTGTATTTAGTTTATTTAGTAAAATTAAGGTAAAATGAATGATGTATATTGCAATAAAAGAAAGTGTCATTTTTCTCACAAAGATAAAATATTTAACACCAAAGATATGATAATGTTTGTGATGAGGAACCATAATAAACATGTCTTCAATCTAAATCATGATCTAAATTAACTTTAAGTGAAAATTGCGTTTTTTAGGATTTAAATCAGAAATTTGGTCTTGTATATCCTGTGTTTATGTATGGATAGATTAATATAAAACACCACTCTTCTCTTGGATTACTTCATGAATTCCAGAAGCAATATTTAAAGAACTCTTCTCAACTTGAATTTAGAATAAAATACCAGATTTTTAAACAATTATTTCAAAATACCATTTATTCATCCAATGTACAGTCTAGCATCATTGAGACATAGTGGAAAGAGACTATTAAACACAGATTTTGCTTTGGTAATACTGCACCATGTATTTTCAAACTAATCTGCATCTTGTCAACTCTGTGTGGATTTAGGCAAACTTGGGACATAGGCAATAGTGGAAAATATCTCACTTCCTGCCCTCCCTGAAGGCCTCTTCCTGCTTCTCTACATGAGGTCTCCATTGGCAGAACCACAGAGCCGTGGTTAACACATAGACAGATTCATGCACCGCACAGGAATCTCAGTGATTTATTACATGTGGGAGTTACCTTTTGACCAAGAGAAGACTTGAACCAGTACATAAATTATTCTCTATTTTTATGTCTGAAAACATGGTACTGAGATCCAGGTTATATGTCTTCTAAAGTGCACAGCCCCATGAACCCAACAGATGCACATAGTGCCAGCCAAACTCTGCATCCCAGTAATGAGTTCCCAGCTGTCTCTCTGCTCTGGCGTGAAGTTAAGGGCATGTCACTGACCCTTGGACAGGAGAGCACTGACACATGAGAATCTCATCCTGGGAAAGGATACTAGCTGACTAATGGAAATGTGAATTAACTTTGAAAGACCAAGTCACTTGCTTTATTTTCATTTTATTCTGTCCAAATAACATTCTGGATATAATTTGGCTTCCTTTTTAGATCTACCTATCATATCAACAAGTTAGATTTTCTAAGCACATTTTCAGTGCCTTCAGTGAAAGAGGATAATCACACATATACAACATAATTGGTATTTGCACTACATTTGTTACCTATAATATATTGATCACTAAGTAATTTGAGTGCTATCTCTTATTATAATGCTGTATTTGTTATTTTAATTGTATTTTTCATATATCATCTCCTGCTAATATAGTTAATAAGAGTGTGATTTGGAAAGAAGGATGACGTACATCAACTTTCTCAGGATGCAAGATAGACTTTGGCCCTTGACACTCTGATGAAGAAAAGACCTCCACATAAGTCCTCTTGCTAAATTACTTATGAGAAACAGTACACAATATCCAAAATAAAAATGAACCATGAATCCATTTATGACTTTGAACTTTATATATGGCAATTTTTTTTTTTTTTTCTTTGTGGTGCTGGGGATTGAACCCAGGGCTTTGTGCTTGTGAGGCAGGCACTCTACCCACTGAGCTATATCCCCAGCCCTGAACTTTATATAATAACATGTGACTTGGCTTAAGTTTAAAGTGCTTTAAAGTTTAAAATGCTTTCATTACTTACAATTATATAGTTATAGAACTGGAAAATCTCAGAATTCCAAAAGGTTTAATATCTGAATTATTTCTTCTCCACATTTATATCCCCTTAGGAAGAGTTTTGAATGTTGTGGTAATTTGACTGTTGGATATTTTCATTTAACATGTAGATTTTAGTTGTCGATGGACCTTTATTTTATTCATTTACATACATGCAGTGCTGAGAATCGAACCCAGTACCTGACACATGCTAGACAAATGTTCTACCACTGAGCCACACTCCACTTCTGGATGTTGAATATTTTTATAACTATTTTTTGTACCCCAAACTTATTTAGAAGACCATATTTGACTAATCAATGCTGATTTGTATACCCCATTAGTAACAATGAAGGCAAGAAAATAATTCAGATTAAATAATACTTATTTTGACTTTACAATGGAGCAGAAACAAAATATTATAATTATAATAGAACTATATATATGCTATGTGTAATATTTAAATATTTGTTATTGTTGGTAATGATGTACAACTCCCTCAGTAAGACAAACCAGTTGCATTGCAAGGTTTAGACTTAGAGTAAATTTTCCTCTAGCAAAGACCAGATATCTGAAGCTGCATAAAGCATGTAGAAAGTGAGCTAGCCAAGTCTTTTATGACCATGTAATAAACAAATAATAACACTTGTTTATTTTCTGTGATTTTTTTCCTTCCTCTACACACATACTTTGAGTTTTATCTTGATCAGTTCTGTCCTGTGTTCTCCAAATCTCCTTTACTGACGATTTATGGACATTTCAAGTCCATGCACATGGACATTAGCAAAATTTTGCATCAATTATCATTTTAAAATCATGAGTATTACTTTCTGATTTGCCCCAGATGCCTTTTTCTAAGGATGTTTTAATACAAGTCGTATTTTAATTAATATTTGGAAAAACTTTTCTCTTCAAAAGGTTGAAAAATAAAGAAATGTTGTGAGTAAAAGATCAGAGACAGTGGTATTAAATAATTCCAATAGTCATGGAAAAGTAGGATATTATTTTTGAAGTGATAAAGTGAATAAGAAGCTGGTTTTAATGTTTTATTGCCTATTATTTAGAACTTTAAGAATGTCTTTATTGTTTGTTGCTTTTCTACCACATTATTAATTTGGGGATGGAATTTGCATACTCAACTACAGATTTCACTCATATTTTAGACATAAAAAATTGAATTTTTTTTGTGTTGTTGAATAGTTGGCACTCTATACCTTTAATTTTACGTAAATAAATAATTCTTCGACTTCCTTCTAAGTTCAGCTGAGAACTCTGAAGTTATAACTCAGATATAATTTGAACAAAATTATAAAGAGCTATACATAAGGTGATGTCATGCAGTGAGAACAGGAATGGTGAAAACAATCGTTCACAATATGATGTTACTCCACCAAAGTAGTTAAAGATATTCACAGAGATCAGACTCTTAAAGAATAATAATCTGCAGATAGTTATATAAATTTTTAAGATATTCCACCACAATCTTTTCAAAAGAATAATTTACTGAGCAAATATATGTTTTAACTATTTTAGTAACAGTGTGTTAGCATTCATTGCTGTGACAAAACATTCTTAGGAAAGTTAATTTAAAGAGGAAGAATTTATTTTGTTTAATTTGCTTTTTAAAAATTTTATTGTACAATGCAATATTAGTAATTATACTTAATAGAGGGTTTCATTGTGGCATATGTATATATATATGTAATATATATATAAGATAATTTGATTGATTTCACTTCCAAGTAACTTCCTTTGCCCACCACTCCTCCCTCCCCACTGAGCTCTTTTTTCTGTTGTGTTCATTCTATTTACTTGAGATCCTTTTTTCACTTCCTGTTGTACGTCTAGCTTTCACATATGAGAGAAAACATGGCACTTAGAGGAAGAATTTATTTTGGCTCATGAGGTTTCAGTCCATGGTCACTTGACCCTGTCACTCTGGGCTTGCTGTAAGGCAGAACATCATGGCAGAATGGAATGGCAGAAGGTGGCCAGGATGCAGAGAGACCAAGAAGGGCGAGAGGTGTGATCTAGGCTTCACGTCCCACCACCTGCTCTTAGCCCATTGTTATGATTTGGATGTGAGGTGTCCCCCAAAAGCTCACGCGTGAGACAATGCAAGAAGGTTCAGAGGAGAAATGATAGGGTTGTGAGAGTCTTAACCCAATCAGTGAATTAATTCCCTGATGGATTAACGGAGTGATAACTGGAGGCAGGTGGGGTGTGCCTGGAGGAAGTGGATAGTTGGGGCATGGCCACAGAGTACATATTTTGTGTCTGGAGAGTAGAGTCTCTCTCTGCTTCCTGACCAACATGTGAGCTGCTTCCCTCTGCCACACTCTTCCACCATGATGTCCTGCCTCACCTGAAGCCTAGAGGAAAGGCTGGCTCCTGGACTAAGACCTCTGAAACCATGAGCCCTCAAACTTTTCTTCTTCTATACTTGTGCTGGTCAGATCATTAATCGCAGCAGCAAAAAACCTGATAAAAACATCCATAAAATTATGAGGACACCCTTAGATTAATCTGCTGATGGCATTAGAGTGGTTATGAGCCAATGATCCTCCAGAGGCTGAACTTTTGAACACAGTAATGTAGTTGCCACAGGAATCGTGACTTCAACACATGAGGTTTTGGAGACCATTTCAGATTCAAACCATAACAGAAAGTACACATGTTAACACTAGGCAAGAAAGAAAGTTTGGGCAAGCATATTAAGTTGAATGTTATGAACTATTAAGGATGAGGTTGTAACCCGGTGGTAGAAACTTGTTTAGCACGTGTAAAGATCTGGGTTCAACCCCAAGCATGACAAAAAAAAAAAAAAGTCAACTTAAACAAGTGGCAATTAAATGACTAACAAAAATGTGAAAAGCCCAGATTTTAGAAATAAATGAAGTATTTGTTTATTTTGTTTTTATTTTTGTAGTACTAAGGATTGAACACAGAGGGCACTCTACCACTTAGCTACATCTGTAACACTGTTTGTTTTTTAAAAATGTTATTTTGGAAAGAACAGCAAGTCTCACAACAGTACCCCTCAGTCAGATGGCAAATTAAGAGGGAGAAAGCAGCCAGGCATGGTGACACACACCTGTGATCCCAGCAACTTGGGAAGCTCAGGTAGGAGTATCCACAAGTTCAAAAACAGCTCAGTCAGGTAGCGAGGCCCTCATTAACCTAGCAAGATCCTTTCTCAAAAGGGATGAAGATGTTAAGCACACCCAGGTTCAATCCCTGGCATCAAAAAAGAAAAAAAAAAAAAAAAGAAAAAAGGAAGAAGCTAGATTATATTCTCCTCTGTTATTGGATGTGAGGTGGAACTCGAGATCAGGGTATCATTGTGAACTCATGGTTTTCAATATATGACAAATTAGATGGTTAGACAGACAGATAAATAAATAACTACAAATGTAAACCTGTGTATAGGTATTTGTGTGCCCTGTGTGTGTGCGTGTTTGTGTGTCTGTGTCTCAGTTCTCTGTTCTTTGACCTAGTGATAACCAGGAACATGGCTAACAAAGACATCATGGACACTAACTCTGCTCTCCACTGAAAGGAGCTGGAGCTCCTTGGAATTGTAGTCAAAGAAGGTTTATATTTATAAAATAAGAAAATGGACATATAAATTAGTAAAAACGAGAAGCTATTCCATACTATAAATACACAGCTAAAAGATAATATGAAAACTAGCAAACCACTATAGAGCAACTACCAGAACTGTGATTATGGCACAAATTATCAATGCATAAACTGTGAATAGAAGTTTTATGAAAAGTAAATATTGTATGCACTCAAAATAACTGCTCATAAATAATACTTTACTTAGAAGCCAAAAGTTAATTTATAGTGGACAAACTTCACTGACTTCACCTGTGGTCAAATTAGCTCACCACTAAGGTACTAAATGAAAACTGTGTATCACTTGAAAAAATGCAGTAACGTTCTTGACAAAAATTGTATGATCATAGTCCAATTATAATAAAAAATCAGATAAACCAAAATTTGTGAGGATTTTGAAATTCACAAAATCATGAAAATGAAAGAGAATCTTAGGAATTTTTTCAGATTGAATAAGAAAAGAGACACAACACATCATTGCAACACATTATTCTGTAATGGATTATTTGAGTTTGTAGCTTAGAGTTTCTTCAATATTTATGACTGTCCAATGAATACTTTATAACAGATGTTTGTGTTTTAGTTTATGTCAAAGTTCTACATAGAAATATTTAATCAAGAATGCTGAAGATGTTATTCAAATATTTTATATGCTTATGTTACTATGTGCAATACTATTACATATTTATAGTTGTTGCATTGAAGTGTTTAACTATGAAATCTAATATTTGAGCCTCTGCACAAGAAATCTATTTCCTCTCTTTTTTTTAATCTTTTGTTTGAGTTACACTCTTTTGTTTCCTGAAAAGGCCTATGGGTTTTCTCTTTAGTTATTGAAAACTATAATATCTATATATTTTTGAAAACAGGACTATCTATATCTACACGACCACTATTTGATCATTTTGTTTTTGTTAAAAATTATACAATCTTATGCTATTTTATATTATTCTTGAGTTAACTGGCTAGCTATTATATTAACTAGTGCATTTATTACTTATACATTTTCTGTTTAGTTTTACAAATTGTAAAATTCTAAACGATATTGTATGTATGTATGTATTGTATTCGAATATTGTCATATGGATGCTGTACCTAAACAGTTGCCTAACTCCAAGAGGGAAAATAAGGACATACTAAGTAATGAAGCGATGACCCAGAAAGATGAGAAATAACAAATGTAGAAAGTCATGGGAATATCCTGTCCCATAGGGATGGCTACAATAAAGTTCTCTAAATACTGCCTCGTCTTAAGGTGTGAGTGGACCATGTGACAATATTTAATGAAACAACAAGAGAAAGAAAGGTATTTGAAGGAATCTGCCTAAAAGAAAATAAGATTGTTGATAGAAAATAGCATGCAAAGGCAGTATTGATTGAAGAGATGTTGGGGACTTAATAATTCACCATTTCTTTCCTCCTTCATTCTAACAAGCAGGTGCAGTGGAAAGTACAGGAAGAGAAGTCATATAACATACTTGAAGTTCAGGACAGGAGAATAATTGATTAGATTGAATCAGGACATGCCTGTGTATTCCCTATACAGGAATTTCACATTAAACATACCAATAGATATGATGTAAAGTAAAAGGACATACAACACTTCAAAACAGTCAAAAGAGAGCAGTAAAATGAGAAAAAATAGATTTCAAGACATAGAATATGACCATGGATAAAAAGGACTCTTCCTAATGATAACGTGCTCAACTCATCAAGAACATAGAAATTATAATTCCCGTGCATTGTAACAAAGCTTCGAAATATTTTTTTTTTTAAATGGCAAAACTTCGAGGAGAACCAGACAGATCAGCTATTGTAGAATAATATTCAACCCCCTACTTCCATACATCATAGGCTTATAAGATAGAAATTAACTAAGGATATAAATGAATGGAAACTATCATCCATCTTTACTTCATTGAGTTTCATAAAATATTCCAAAAATATCAGCAGTCTTTTCAAATGTACATATTTATCAAAACAGAACATTTATTTTATGGGTTACCACATAAGACCAACTGGATGTTGAAAAATTCAAAACATATAATTATTTCTCTGATCACCACATACTTTTATTAAAAATCAGCACCACAAACTTGTCTGGAAAAATCCATGAATTACTGGAGAAAAATGTTGCAATTTCACATGACCCATGTGTGAAAAAATGAATTAAAAGATAAATTTGAATATGTTCTGAGTTTCATTAAAATGAAAATGAGCATATCAAAATTTGTTGAGTGCAACTTTTTAACTAGCGAACAACGTGCAAGAAAAAAGAAGATCTCTCAGCTTCCACTAACAAATCTATAAGGAAAAGAGCAAATGAAATCTGAAGTACAGAGAATAAAGGAAATGATAAATAGTGGTGGAGGAATCAAACAAATAGAACACAGAATAAGAGATAAAGAAATCATAAGCTGGTTTTCTGTTGAAGGCAAAAGAAGATAAATCCCTAGGCAGATCAATCTGGGAAAAGGAAGACAAAATTAACACAATAGCAGGAGAGAACTTGCATCACTAAATAATGTGCCTATTTAAAATGACAATAAAGAAATAAGATGAACAGCTTTATGACAATAAAGTTGATGCTTAAATTAAATGTACAAAATCTAAATGTACAAAATCTAAAAACCTCATCCAAAAATAAATAAATAATATAAATATTAACATTTCTACTGAAGAAATTGAACGTGTTCTTTTTAGGAAGCCATTCCATAATGGAAATATTTTGTACTCTTTTCTAGAAGGAAAAGTGCCTTCTGAAAATATGAGGAAATGAGATACTAATTACAAGTTAATTTTTTAGGAGTTAGATGGCTACAAAAATAAATACATAAACTAATAAATACACATCACGCTGTATCATATATAGTAGAGAGAATGAGTGATGTACCTAGCATTTCTCAACATGGAGGAATTTCACAACCATAATGTTGAACAAAAGAAGTCAGAATCTGTTTAATTCCCTGTTCAGACACAAAACACAAAGGCAATCACAACTTCTCTTGCAGGTTAGTCAGGATAATCATCATTCCTAAAAGTCTACAGGAGTGACTGGAAAGGGATATTAATGTGCTAGCAGTGCACATTTTTGTCTCAGAATGTCCATCATGTAGGTGCATTCCATTTACTAAAATTAATTAAACAAAACACTTTAATTATTTATACTTTTTCCTGCATACATGTTATGTATGAATTAAAGGTTCTACAAATAGGAATATGTTACCTGTTTTACTGAAAGACACTTCTCTAACACATTTTCAAATAAAAGTATGTGTTTATCAGGAAAACTTGATCCGGTGGATAGAACAACAAATATCTTCTAATAAAATTTAGGGTTGTGTTTTTCCAAAATATGAATGTCTTGTTAAGTATGTCTTAGGAAAATGTCTTAGGAAAAAATAGTTATCATAAACCAAAAAACACACAGCACAAATTATAATAACAACATAAATACAAATGAATTATTTAAAATATTAGGCAGTTCAGTTTATTTTTGCACTGATTGAAAAAAAACTGTGATCTTAGGAACCCTTCATAATATCAAAATATAAATACAAAATATTGACATCTTATTACTACAAAATTAATTTTCTTTTCAAGAAAGGTAAGCTAAAATAATTACAAAATATATTTTCTCTTCTTTTTGGGCAAAGAGAAGTATTGTAATTTTATACGTGTACTTTTATTCAATATTTCATTTATTCTTAGAATTTTACAGTTTGTAATTCTGGGTTAATAATTCAACTGCCAAGTACGTTTGAAAATAGCGTATAAATAATAAATGAATGAATGGTAGTTGATAAAATCCTCATATATTGGACAAAATAGTTAATGATTAACTGCGCAGCCACAATTTTAATACTATTGTCAAGTGAGAAATTTATAGGTTGCCAAAACCATGATATATTGTAACATCCCATGAAATATTTTCATTCAATCACAACCTGGAGCAAAGAAGGCTAAGTTAATTATCCCTTCCTTGGTGAAAATAAATAATGGAAAAACAGTACTGAAAGACAGTAGATGTCTTTAAATAATGAATGAACGTGGGATGGTTTGCAAATAGAACACTTCAATTTGGGGGAACCAAGATCTCTGAAATGCCAAATCTGTTTTATCCAGACATCAGATGTATTACTTTAGGAATTTCTTCCCTCATGGATATTTCGGTCCAGGATAGAAAACTTAAATTATTGATTAGATCACCACTAGGCTGTCATTTACAATAGTATCAACTACAGATAAAGTACGATGTTGTAGCAGGAGAGCTTCAAATCTCATCTTTAATGCTATCAGAACAGAGTGCTCTTAGGAATCTCACTACACTCAGCCTCAAAGATTTATGAGCTTCCAACCCAAATACGGCATTGTAGTTCTAGTATCGTGGGAAATGAATCAGACAGTCAACATCATTTATTTGGGCTGACATAGCATTGATCCACAGGTGAGTAATAGCACCCCCTAAGGTGAAGATGTAGGAAGGAACACACATTTTAAGAATTTAAACTGCGACTACTAGTCTAACACCTGGGAGAAAAAGCAAAAGGTTTTTAAAATTCAACAATTTTTCATCTTGTTGAAATAGATAACTATGTGTGAATTCTACAAATTTATATGGCTACAGTAACCATGTTCAGTTTACATCACCACTTTTGTTTCATGTGAGGTATCTTGGTTTATAATGATGTTCTGATTAGCCACAAGCAAATGGCCCCTAGTGAGTTAAAATGCTGATGAATAAACAGAATGAAGAGTAAGTTTCACTCTGGGGTTCATATTACTCTGAGATGCAAGCATATCAAATAAAAAGTAAGTCATAAATCTAAATATGTTAGTTACCATCTCCTTTTAAAATTATTTATATTGTGGCATTCACCCTAAGAACTAGTTTATATTTCTTTCTTACTCTATTTCTCTGTAGCTCTATTTTCTCTTTTCTGTTTAATAACAGGATTAAAATGGGAAAAAAGATATCCTGATACTGTAAAAATGTCAATTGTAAATATACATGAAAATTGGGATATAGAATTTTTTTATTAATATGATTATTAAAAACAATTGAAATACATTGATAAAATTAAGTATATCCAAAATTTTATAATTTCAATGTTATCAATATAAAAATTATTAATGAAGAAAAAAACTACAGAGTATAATTTTAAAAAAGTGTAAGGACAGCATGCAAGATTTTGGACTATCAGCATTTACTAGAGTACTTTTATTCTTGTAAGTATCTTTTTTTATAAATGAAACAGGGTAAACAGAACACATAAATAAAACATACACACAATACATACATGCAATCTGTAATTGTATAATATACAACTTTAAGAACTATTACATTGACAAAACTATAAATCTGTCACTTTCTTGGATCAAATTAAATTTCAGGATGAAAAGTGTTCTTATAAATTTCATGCTTATAAGAATACAAGTGGATTTTTAGTTAACCCCAAAATATGTTGCTCAGTTTTGTTTTTAAGCTAGATTAGGGGACTATTGATACAACCTGACCAAGTCCTTCCCTTCTTTAGAGAGTCTGAAACAGAAACTGTGGGTAAGGAAGATTTTTAAGTGTTGGGTGGGCTAACATAGGTCAGGGACACCCAGCAGCTGAGAGCTTCTCTCTTCTTATCACGCTTTTGATAGGGCTGGAATTCTTGGGGTTCCTACTTCCTGGAAGCCATGCAGAACACAGGGTGAACCTCCCTATTGCTGTTGTGAAATTCATTGTCACACCCATAAATGAGCCTGATAAAGTGGTCATTGAGGATGAGAGACCCAGCATTGAAGGTGTAAGATGGAGCCACGGTCAAAGTTACAGTAGACAACCTGGTCCCCCGTGTACCTAGAATGACTTTTAGGGATTTTTCTGATAAGCTTCTGTGACTTCTTATTGTCATCATATTTGGCAACTTCCTCTAGATGACTGTTCACGCCCATAAATGACACATTTGTGGTAGGCAAAAGAAAGCAGTGGCAGTGAGCTCCCCATTTGGTTCAAGGATGAATTACCTATGGCCTTAAGCAGTACCAATGGATTCAGAATGATGTTCTTGGTAGCCCCAGGGTGTTGCACCACTGTTTTGCAGAGGGGCCATTTACTGTCTTCTGGATCTCTGTTATGGGATGAACAATGGTCATGAGTCCCTCCCTTGTTCAGATTCTTAAAATAGTTGTCATACTTCTCAAGATTCATACCCATCACAAATAAGCAGGTATCAGCCAAAGATGGAAAGATGATGATACTTTTTCTCCATCCTGCAAGTAAATGTCAGTCTTCTCATTGGTAGTGAAGACACCAGTGGACTCCACCATATTTGCAGCACAAGTACCACAGGATTTGATGTGTGTAGGATCTTGCTCCTGGAAAGTGAAAATTATGTTCCCATTGATGATAAGATTTATGTTCTTGTATTTTCTGGACCATTGAACATGGCATTGGTGGAATCATAGTGGAACTACAGACCATATAGTTGAAGGCAATGAAGGGGTCTCTGACAGTGACAACATGCACTTTACTAGAGCTGAAAGCAGTTCTGGTGACCAGAAACCCAATGGAGTCAAATCTGTGCACAACATTTACATAGTGTCTTTGGTACAGTATGGATGGTTCTGCATGTCTCTTAATGAGTAGAGCAGAGCCAAGGTGTCAGGATTTTCAAAAAGCAGAAATTAGAAAAGTATGAGATTGACATAACATAAACATTTATAAACTTCATCATTGAAGTTGAATATCTGAATATAATGGCAAAATTTTAAAATAACCCAGAACATCTACTAACAATTTTTTGAAAGTTCGAAAACTTTTTATTTGTACATATAATTATACATAATAGTGGGATTCATTATGCCTTATTCATATAAGCACATAAAATAACATAACCAATCTCCTTTCTCAGTATCTTCTCTTTCCTTAATAATTTTTAAAATTAAGTTACAGATACAAGTGAAACATCTAAAAATTAATTGAAACAAATATGAAAAGCAGGACTTAATTTGTAGAAAATATATGGAAAATGGGTAAAGAAGAACAGCTTATTTAAAAAGTATACTTTTTAAAAATTCTGGTGTCTGTATACACATGTGCACAAACCACATAGATATAAAAGTGCTTATAAAAACACACGGATAAATGCTCACTCACCAATAATTAAAGCTATGCAGATTCAGAAGGCAACAATGGAATTTTTACCTATTATAATTAGATAATTTCAGTTGAATATGTTTAATAATATACTTTGGTGAGAATGCAGCAAAAAGGGACATAGTTGTCATTCTAGTATTGTTTTTAATAGGCAGAAATAAACACACTATCAATCTTAATAATATGCATATAATCAACAGGTCACCTGTATGAATTGTTCTGCATGAATTAAAGAAAATTATTGTATACTACCTTTTTAGCAAAGTGAAGCAGATCTGTATGTTCTGATTATGAAAAAGTCCCATAATATTTGGTGTCTAACATATATATTATTGGCTGCTGCATTTTAAAGTAGGGCATGTAATGGAATTAATCTAAGGTGTTTTTCCAAAGATGAGATATTTAATAAGACTTTAATTTAAAATACTGTAACATAAATATATAATATGATAATATAAATACATAAATAAAAATATTTAAAAGACTTTAATTTTTATCAGGAATATCTCCATTATTATCATTATTATATCATGCAATTGTACTTTATTGTATAGCTTTTTGTATTGTTTCCATTTAATTCTCAATGATACACCAGTTAAATTCAAGCAAATAGCAAATTTGTGCATTTCAGATTATTGGATAATAATAAAATTGTTGAAACGTCATTGTTTGGAGAACAGTCAAAATAACTGCCTATCTTATGTATTTGACCTGGAATTGCTCCCTCCCCAAAGTCTAATGCATACCGAGCAGGAGCTGTCAGGCAATGATTGGATCATAAGGGCTCTGACCTCATGAGTGGATTAATTTATTTGGTGAATCAATCCATTGATAGATGAATGGACTGCGGGGAGATGGGACCTACCTGGAGGAGGTAGGTCCCTATTGTCATGGTCTGGAAAGGTTTATCTTGTCCTTGGCACCTGTTTGTCTCTCTCTGCTTCCTGGACACCACAAGCTGAGCAGCTTTCCTCCACCCCACTTTCATTTCCATATTCTTCCTCAACTCCAGCCCAGAGCCATGGAACCAACTGACCATGGACTGAGACCTATGACATCATGAACTAAAATAAACCTTTTTTCTCTAGGTAATTTTCCTCAAGTATTTGTTACAGCAATGAAAGTATGACTAATATACCTGCTTTGTTAAATGAAGAAAAGAGAGGCAGAGAGACAGAAATGAAAAGAGAATGAGAAAGCAAAAGAAAAAGTCAAAGTATGATAACAGGTATAAGAAAAATATAGAGAGAAGCTATCACAAATATCTTGCTAACCACTACTAGCTTTTTTTCTAGTATCCCCCCCATTAAATGTGATTCTAAAACTAAGCTCAAAAAGGGTCCTATGAAAATGTATTCAACTGCAGAAATAGAATTTTCCATTTCCTCCGAGGAAATCATATGAGAAATATATTTGAATTTGAAAAAGGACATTAGGAGGTCAAAACTCTTTAACATCATATCCTTACAGTCTTGCAAAAACGTTCAAAGCTAATCAAGAATGTAGCCATCATAACTTTGTTTACAGAAAATATAGTGGATCAGGAAGCAAGCCAAGTGTGTGGAGACAATAAGAAATTAAGAATGTGGAACATTGTACCTGATCAGTAGTGTGAAACTTTCCAACACCGAGGTTATAAAAATGGAAGCATGACCAAGAGATCAATGCATTGGAGAGTGAAAAAACATAAAAGTTAAAAAGCAATTAAATATAACTCATTTTTAAATTTTCTTTTGGACCCTAGTTTATAAACCAAAATCAAAATTTTTTTCTGGAAAAAAATTTTTTAATGCTGAGAAAAATTTGAAGTTTGATATGTTATTAGATAATGAGATGATTATTTGAATTGACGACGATGTCACGGTTGTATACTTATAGAAGAAAGCTTTTATTCTTATGAAAGAGTGTTTGAATATTGAGGGGTGAATTTCCATTCTCTCTCAGATTGGCTAAAAAGGCAATAGCTGAGACAGGAAAGTGCAAAAATGGAAATGTTTTATTTTACAATCTAGATGAAAAATAAATGGATGCTCCCTGTATAATTCTTTCAACTTCTCTGTGTATTAAAATACAGCATGATAAAAATGGGGAAATAAATATCAGTAACTACTAACATGCCATTTAAGAGTCACAAAAAAATTAAGTTTCTTTATAGAACAATCACCTAATTGTATGACAGAACAATTAAGCAAGTGTAAATTTTCTTTGAATAACAAGTTTTTCAATAAAGACTAAATTTTTAATTACTTTTTTTGGACTGGTGATTGAATTCAGGGACACTGGACCACTGAGCTGCATCCCAGCCCTATTTTGTATTTTATTTAGAGACAGGGTCTCACTGAGTTGCTTAGTGCCTTGTTTTTGCTGAGGCTGGCTTTGAACTTGAGATCCTCCTGTCTCAGCATCCAGAGCCACTTAGATTACCTACTGAGCCCACCTACTGAGCCCATCAATATACATTTTTTTTTTTTTTTTTGTAGTTGTAGATGAACAGAATGCCTTTTTTTCTTCTAGGAAATTGTAGAGTCAGGTGCTTCCATGAACATGAATGGATTTTTCATTAAATTCACACAAAAAAAATTCAAGGTCAAAGACAACCTTTAATTACAATAAATGGAAAAGTGAGAAGTATAAGTCAGGATAGCATTTAAACCTGAGAACATTCAGTATAGTTTTGAGGAGAGTCAAGGTCAATTTATATCAGTGAAATTGCAAGATTAAAAATTCAGAGCACGTGAATTACCCATGCAGGAAATGACTTTCTTCTCTTTGGAGTGTTTCACCAAATATTCTGTGTCTATGTGAATAGTTTTTAAACTAACCAACCAAGTTACTTATTCCTTGCATTCTCCAAACCCAGTGTGCCACACAGCCTGTTCAACACTCTCTCTCTCTCTCTTGCATTTCCTGGGTAATTTGGAGAAGAATATCAGAACTCTGAGTCAGGTGTGTTTCATTATCTGCTGTGATGCAACCAGGAGTTGAAAATGAGTCCAGACCAGGATCAGTATCTTACAGTCAGGAGAAATAGTGGGCATTGTTACAAAGACCCGGAGAGATTTTTGTCTACTATGTTTGTAATTATGAAGAGGTGGGTAATAGGAGTGGTTTTATGAGGTATGGAATCCAGAAGACCAAACATTTTTTGATGTTGTTTCCTTTTAGTTATACATGACAGTTGGGTCTATTTAATTATAATAGCATTGGATATATCTTTTTCTAATTTTCACCCCAATACCTCTTCTTCCCCTTCCTTTTCCTCATTCCCATTCCCTTCTCCCTATTGATCTTTCTGCCATTTACTCAGACTTATTTATTTTATTTTATTTTATTTTAAATCAATTTCTAATTAATATTTAAATTAATAATTTTTAAAATAATTTTTTGTTCATGTACATTATGGTGAGATTCACTGTGGTGTATTCTCATATGAACATAGGAAGATTATGTCAGATTCATTCCACTATCTTTTCCTACCCCCTCTTCTTTCCATTCATTCCCTTTATCTAATCCACTGAACTTCTATACCCTCCACTCCCAGCTTTATGATGGGTTATCTTCCACATATCAGAAAGAACATTTGACCTTTGGTTTTTGGGTTTGCCTTACTTCATTTAAAAATATGGAATACTTCACCAATCTGTGTCTCAGTCTTTCACAGGGTTCCATGCTAATCTTCTCTGTTTTGTTCCAATATTAGTAAATGTGCTGCTGAAGTGAGCAACGGAGGACCATATCTTCAGTAATTAGTATGTTGCTAATCATAGGAAAGGTTCTCTGATAATAAATAATAGCAAAGACAATGCCAATGTTTACAGTGCTATTATTATTCATTCAAGTAGGGCATGTTTTTCTCTAAAAGTGTGTGGTGTGCATCCTAAAAGCTAGTAATTTAGAACGCTGTTTTTCTGAAAAGTCATGTCAGTCCTGTACAAAACTAGTATTTATTTTAAATGCCCTTGTTGTTAAAAAATTATTCAATTTCACAACACTCTGGATAAAAATTTATTGACCAAAGCTTAAATGTCATTAGTAGTGAATTTACTTAATTTCTCTGTAAATTTCATGTACAGACAAATGTAAAGATTGTTTTCTTTCAAAGTTCATTATGGGGCTGAGGATGTGACTTCGTGGTAAAATGCTTGTCTAGCATGCACAAGGCCCCGGGTTCCATCTCAACTCTATAAAAACAACCAAAAAAATGTTTATTATGTTTATAATTTCCTTTACAATTTGTTATTCTTATAATTTATAATAAAATCCGTTAGATTTATAATTTCACTAGCAGGCATACAGATTGCATTTGCAAATTGTATACTTTATAAAATAAGAATAAATTTTAAAAATCTTCCTTCTATTTTTTATGTTACCATTCTAGATCTAATAATGGGGCATAAAAGAATGAATAAATTTTATTTAATCAAATATTAAATAAAGTCATTCATATTAATATAAAAATTAAATTTGTGTCAAATAAAGCCACAAATGAAGATGTACCTCATACTTATATAATAACTTAATGCCCGGGTTGAAAATTTGCCTAATTCTTATTAGTTTACTTGAGGAATTTGGTTCATGGAAGAACAACCGTATCAAGATCACAAGACTTGGAGGAAAGCTATTACTAAAATAGTATTTCCTACCAAAGAAGAAAAAGTGCAAGCAGAACATAGTAAAATGTTACAGGTTCTAATCATGCTATGTATTCCTGCCTAAGGTTGTAAATAAAGACATGAAGGGAAAGAGTGAATTAAAAATAGTTCTGTGTTTTCAACCTGTATTTAATTCAAAATATTCTACAATTCAGCCTTTTTCTTTAAATGTACTGTATTCATAAGTATCAATTTGGATTAAATTAGCATGAAAGAAACGAATGGGAAACATTATATTAACGCGATTACTATTATTGAGATATAATCATGTAAACATCTCATTTCCAATGAGAGTAGTCTAAGTACTATTTTTAATGTATGTACTTCCTTTTCTCGTAGACTCTACATATTAAAATAATTTAGACTAAATAAAAACAAACATTTTTGTATAAAAAATAAATAAAAAATAAAAAAATAAAAATTGTTCTGGTGTTTTATTCAAATTCCTCAAAATCTCAGGTCCTATTTTATGCTACATTGTTACATATTATTCTTTTTGATAAGTAAAAATGCTTATATTAAAAGTTCTAAGAGGGTTAAATGTGTAAGTTATGTAGGTATAACAGCTGCCTGAGCATAAAGCTTAATTTACCAGATGAAATAATTGTTCAAATATTTCTAAAACATGTGTAATTGTCATAATGCTTTTCACAGCCAAAAAATTCATAATACACTGTTAAACCACTTTATATTATAGGAAAAATGAAAAATAGTTTGGCAAGATTGGATATATAACTTAATAATCATTATAAGAGACTGATACTACTTCAGATTTTTCATTATTGAAAATGAGAATTCAATGATAATATCAGATTGTGGTTGGAGTTTTCTGGGTCTTTGACCAATTGATAAGCTAACAATTTAATTCATTCTGAGACTCATTTTGCTGTGAAAACTTGATTATTAAAATCTTTTTGAGACTGTTCTCAAAACCTGTTGGAGTCAAAGACTCAAAAGTCAAAGACTTTGACTCAAAAGTCAAAGACTGTTCTGAAGGCAATAGAAACATATTTTAATATGCATAGTTCAAAGCTTTCCTCAGTTTAGAGTATCAAGCAAAGAAAACAAAAGAAAAAAGTATCACCCTGTTTGTCATCCTTTGTTCTTTGTCAACTATAGGGGGAAAGTTTTGTTAGTTATGTAGAACTTTTCTAGTTGTAGTTTCAGTGTTGGAGATGGAACCCAAATCTTTGAGCATGCTGGACAAGTGCTCTTTCACTATATTATGTCCCCAGTCCTCTGTAGAACTCCTTTTTTCCCCATTGCAGTACTTGCAGGAAATGAAACCCCTGTGCTCAGAATAGATCTCTTCTTAATTAATTGATCTATTGAATGTAATGATTTCTGATAATTTGGCAAAAAAAATAAAAATAAAAAAATAAAAAATAAAACTGTGAAGGTTTCCTAAGAAAAATATCAATTAAAAAATGCTAGCTCATCATCTGTATTAATGTGCTAATTCTGGGCCCATAATTATTAGTACCTATCATGTGCCTTAGGAGGATGCTTGTGATCATTACTGCCCTCTAGAGAATAGACAAAGAAATGCCACTGTGGACCTGGATCACCTGAAGGCATCCTTCATGATTCTTCTTGCTTGTGTACCTGTCCCATCTCCTATCAAATACAGCCACTACTTGGGTTTGTTGGGGGGAGTGGGGTAAACAGTGAACCTGGAGATGGATTTTTGAACTGCAACTGCCATTAATTTTCTCAGCCTTTGTGTTAATTCCTTCCAATAACATAAAAGCAATGCCTGCTCCTTGCTTTTTCCCTGAAAGTGCAACACATAGACATTTGATTTTTCTCATTTTAAGAGCTCTTTTGTAGAAATAAAAGTTTTTATAGGTGAGACATGGTTAAAAAAAAAGAAAGAAGTAAAAACACATTAAATATTGTGTACTTCCTGACATTATGCTAGGGTTGTTATTTATAGAGTAAGATCATCTTTATCATGCACTAGTACCTCTGCAGTTCTTCCAAATATTTCCATTGAGCAACAAAACCCAACTTCTCTCCCTTGAGATGGGAAGGGCCAGTGCCTACTTTGATCAGGACATTATGCCATCCTAGGCCCAGATTTAAAGAGGACTGTCAGTTTTCACATTGGAATCTTGGAGTCCAAAGAGGCTCTGTAAAAAGTTTGAGTACTTGTAAAAGTGATAATGTGATTGGTCCTTGTCAGACAAGAGAGATGGGTTCAGTCAGGCTCAGCCTTCAGTCATCCTGCCAAGGTCCTGGGTATATGAATGACATCATCTTGACCTTCCTGGCCAGAACACTGCCAGCTGAATACCAATGGAACCCCCAGCCTACTCCATATGAAGCTTAACCAGGTCCCTTCTTGACCACAAATTTTTCAAATGTAGCAAGATAATATTGTTTGGAATCATCAATTATTCAGGTAGCATATTCAATAGAAATATATAATTATGGCACTGTTTCATGCTCACAACATCAATTAAATTTTCCACTAAGGGTTTTGTTCAACTACATATCAACATAAGACATATCAAATTTTGTAATTATGCAGATTTGCAGAATGGAGGACAAAGAATACCAAAGCACTTCCACAAAGGAAAACAATTTTAAATTTAATATTGATCCATATAAATGCATGTGCCTACTTACAGAATTCTTTTCTTGTCAGGAGGGCAAAGTCTTTATTCTTAGACCAAACACTTATTCAAAGTTCACTGGAAAAAAAAATTGTCTAAAAGTCCGCTGTCTGAACTATAAAGCACCTGCTCTAAAAATACTTATTTTTAAAGTATGTGGCAGAAGTTTGGCTAACTTGTACTGCTCCTACATAACCAGTAGAAAGATACAGTTTCTCTTAGACTCAGAGACAAGAATGAATATTGCAAACATCAAAATAAATCATGTGATGTATCCTATATTAAAACTAGCAATTGCTGTTCTATGCTAAATATATTTCATTGATTCACTTCAGAAATGTGATCATCAATGAGTTGAAGATGTTTCTCTTTGCACTGGTGTTAAAAGCTTTCTTGTATTGAAGTATAACCAGTGTGGAAGGGTAGTTTCTTTTTAGATGTTGATAGACCTTAATTTTATTTATTAGTATGTGGTGCTGAGAATTGAACCCAGGGCCTCACACATGCTAAGCAAACGCTCTACCACCAAGCCACAAAACCAGTCCCTGAAAGGGACATTTTTGCTTTTATGATAAAAGGTTTCCTGGATACAGAGGCATATATTTGTTGGCTCACTTAAACTCCAAATTGAATCATCTTTTGCATGAGTCAGTATCTCACTCACAATTTCTAGCAATGTGTCCTTAGAAAAATGATTAAGTTTTCTCATTTGTAAAATATTTAAAGCACTCTGCGTGTGTGTGTGTGTGTGTGTGTGACATAGAGACAGAAAGAGACAAAGACAGAATTGTGTGAGTTAATATATGTCAGGTTTAGAAAAATATTTGACACAGTGTTCAGCAAATGTTAGCAATTTTTATCATAGTTGTAATATTAAGACTTTTTTGTATTCAAAAATATAGTTCTCATTTAAATTCCTGCGGTGGTCCCTCAGTTATTTGAGGATTGAACACTCTATCATCAATATATTCAATGGATATCTATCTAAAGGGGCAATGACCAAACAGACTCCATTTTTCCCTAAGACTCCACGTCATGTAAGAAATACTTCTTCCATGAGAAAACACTGCCTCTGTTCTCCCGATTCTGTTTAGCACACTTTGCTTAGAAACACAAATGTTTCTTTTCTCATGCAATGTAAAATTGTTCTCTTTTTGGTTCCCATTTTTCTTGGACAATGTATCCTGTCAGAGAATGATTATCTAGACATTAGTAACCATTCTTTAACTTATACTCAACTAGAGCCGTCTTGAACCAGTTCCCCTTCTGCTTATGATTGGAGATCTTATGATGTTTCTTTGTAACTTTGAATCATAACAACAGCCACTTATGATTAATGTATTGACTACTATAATAAAAAGTGTACTGTAACCCTTGGAGGGGATGGGAGGGTGAAAACTTGGAGCCCGCCCCTCCATCCTGCCAGCTGGTGAATAAAGGTGGTTCCATCTCCTGCTTTGAGATAGACTTGGTGATTTATTGCAGTATCACCATAACATTATTATAATGAACACATCTGTATCTATATAAACACTTTTTCTCTTTGAAATTATTTTCTTAATATGAATTTTTGTCATTTGAATTTTGGTGTCAAATGCCATATGAAAACGTAAGGATTTTGCTAAATGTTGAACCTATGGCCTCCAGAAAATCTGCGTTATTTAAATTTCCTAAAATTTATAAGAGCTTAAATTTGAAAAAGAATCTCTATAAGATAGAGATATTTAGATATTTAGATATTCCACTAAATATCATTTAGTTTGCTATTCTTTTAACAGAAATTATTAAAAATAGCAACCTATCTTTGTATTTAGAAACAGATATCGGTACTTTATTTTGATGAATGTTTATTTCATATTTAAATTTGTCAATTTCTGAATTAACAAATTACACATGGATTTCCCACGTTTTTATTTAAATGGCACTACATTAACATTTGTTTCTTAAAACCAATTTTTATGAATTCTGATAGACAAAACGTTATACATATGTAATGGAGACACTGTCGTGCATTTGGAGAAGCGCGTGTACACACAGAACCATCCCATGGTCTATGACAAATCCATTTCCATTATCTGGTCTTTCATGTGTGCATTTTAGTACTATGTATCTTTTGAAGGATTTGCCAATTTCATAAAAACTATTCAATTTATGGTCCCAGAAATATTCGATCATTATTATTCTTAATGACCACAGGTTGAGAAAGGATAAACCTCTTTTGTTTGTCATATTGGAAATTCATGTCATGTCATTTTTTCTTGTGTAGCCTGGCTAAAAGACTGTCCATTTTCTAGTTTGTTTCAACGAACCTGTTTTGAGTTTTCTGGCTTTTCTAAATTCTGATTTCAAATTTCATTGATTTCTGCTCCCCTTTTGTTATTCTTAAAATATTCTTTGTCTATATCATTTTAAAGTAGGATATTAGATTATGTATATGTATCTTAGATCTTTCTTATTTTCTATAGGAAAACCAGCAATACATTGTTAAAATGTTACATTGTGTAAATGTTCATCTGATAAAATTGAGAAAAGAAAAGCAAGTATGCATTTGTGGTTTGTTATATTGACAACAATCTTTTCCAACTAGATGAGAATAGCGGGAAAAGGAAGTTAAGAGAATAATTCTAAAACAGAAAGCCCACTGTACTGACCCCCATGTGCTTTCTTTGCCAAAAAGCAATCTGCCTGCTGCTCCACCTGGGGGGACAGAAAATGTCATATTCCCCATCAAATTGAGGCAGGGGGCAGAAGGCCTGGCAGTCGGTGTAGGTAATGGTTGATGGATGGGGTTTGAGAAAATGAGGGCTGGTTGTGATAAAAAAGACAGCGGGTTGTTAACAGCTACTCTCCTCTGCGAGGGAACCTCCCAGCACAAAGAGTTGCTAGCAGTTACCCTTGGGCAGCTCCTCCCTCCCCTTAGGCAGGTACAGGGAGAAGAGAGAGAAGGTGGGGGGGGGGGGGGGGGGGTTCTAAGGTCTCTAAAAGAGCAAGACACACTCGCTCCCGCAAGCACCCAGCTCTGGGCCCCACTTCTCTCCACAGAAGTCTGCCTCCATTTCTTAAATAAAACTTGCTTTCTACACTTGCCTTGGTGTTTCTCTGGTGTTTTATCTTCAACAAGGACCAATCCTGATCAAGACTGGTATCACCATGGTAGCCTGCATTCCCCTTAGGAGTAAACTCTGGATATTGGGAAGGGACAATGGCCTCTGAACTTCATGGTTACCTTCCTTAGTTACATGATGCCTCCATTTCATGAGTAAAATGGGACAAGAACTATTGGATACTGGCTAAGCTCAGCCTTCTGCACCCTGGGTAGACAGAGGCAGAGGCCAAGGGGAGGAGGACACAGCAGGCTTCTCTAAAGAATTTAGCTCTGCAGCTGGGCATGGCCTGCACTCCTATGATCCCAGAGGCTCCAGACGCTGAGGCAGAAGGATCTCAACTTTAAGGCCTGCTCGGGCAACTGAGGGAGATCCTGTCACAAAATTCAAAAAAGTAAAATAAAATAAAAAGTGTTAACTTTTTATTTTTAAAAGTGCCAGAACTCTAAGATAATACATTTTTATTATTTTAAGCCAAAAAGCTTATTGTAATTTCTTACATTAGTGATTAAAAACAAAACTATGTTATTCTTTTTACTCTTTTAGCTGTAAAAACTCATTATGTATTTTATATACATATATAAACAGCAAGGGTTTATTGACATCATAGTGGATTTTCAGGTTCTTCAAATGTTTCTGAATATTAGATATAGTTTATAATTATCAATATTCATTAAATAATCAGGATTCTACTTAAAATACATCAAAGAGTTGAAATTTTGCAAGGTATTTAAAATTACATTGGAGTGGAACAGAAAGTTTGGAAGATGTGTTGGCTAAATTATGGAAGGATAGAGAAAAAGATGTAATGGAAATTGAATGAGGTTCTGAGGATTTTGTCCCTAATGTAGTAAGTACTGAGGATATACTTGAGGTTTAGGGGAAAAATATAAAACAAATGAAGATTAGGCCATATTTTCTAATATTAAATAAATTATTATGAGAATTTAATGGAGGTTGATACATAATTTAATTGAAGACTTTTTTATTGGGATTTTATATTCAAAGTGTGCTATTTAAATGGTAAATATATTTTCCATTGTAGTAATGAAGCAAGAGCAAAGGATAGGCAGTTAGTGTAGATAGATGATGGGGTGATTGGGGAGATGGAAGCTGATTTGGGTCTGGGGAGATCAAGACTGCCTCTAGGGGATTGAAATACTACTATCTCTGGAGCCCATCCCCCTCCTCTACCTCTCATTACCAAGGTTACCAGGCTACAGGGAACTGTTCCTCCCAAAATGTTGTTAATGAAGCAGCTCCTGGGTGGCCCATCCCCAGCCAGTTGGGCAGACACAGACAAGGGGAGGCATCCTTGAAGGGCTTCCTTCTTACCTTCCAGCTTATCTCCTGGCCTCTGGTCACATATGTTCTCAGCAAGGGGAGAGGAGAGAGGCAAGATAAGGGGAGAAGGAAAACATGAGAACAAAGGAAATCTAAAATGTATAAAAGGGGTAGGACATCCCCCACTTCTTTGGATATCCAGCTCTGAGGCCACTTCTCTGTGGAGAAGTCCTTCTCTGTTATATACTTTAAATGAAACTCACTTTTTATGCATGCTTCAGCCTTTCATGGGTGTTCGATCTTCACATCTGGGGAAAAGAAACTCAGTCCTAGTTGATTTTCTTCACCAGAGGTATAATTAATGCATTTTCTATTTTATATAGAAAAAAATATATGAATAACCATAAAATAAATCAGAAAATCATAAAAGACTCTGGTGTATTTTAACTTTTTATAATCCCTTACTAAAGAGGGGGAAATATGAAGATGCAATTTTTGCCTGAAGTAGGTAAATTAAAAATTAAAATTTCATTTCATCCCCTGATAAATGTGACATTGCATAGCTATTTCAAAGGTAGGTTCTACTCCATGAGGTGCTTGGAATTAGAACTATAAACCACAGTTTAAAACAATTTGTTCCCTCTGACCTTTTTAATCCTATAATATCCATTGACATTACTAAAATTTCTCAGTGGCCCTGAATACTGTTATTAGGATCATACAGTGCTATTTCTGTTAAACCTTTTAGTGTCAGAAAAAAGCATTATGTATTGATAACGTGATGATAGAAATTCATGGTTCTATAGGAAAAATGTGCTTAGCACTTAGTGTCATTCTTTAGGAAAATCTTTATGGTAGCTCTAAACTAGTAATTTTATTCAATTATTGTGTATTGCTAGTAACTTGATCAAATTTTGCTTTGTAGCGATGACAGTTTTTTTGTTTTATATTCCCATACCTAGAAAAATTGCAAAAAAGGAAAGAATTATTTCAACCATGAGTACATGCAGATATGCTAACCCTATTTCTTTTAGTGTGTGTACTTCTGACAGATTCATCATGTATTAATGACGGATACCATGACTTAAAGTTAGAATACAAAGAAAGCGTTCAGGTTACCATTTCTGTACTTGAATAAGTGGAAGAACTTCTCATGTGCTCTCTAAAGTTGCCCAAAATTTTCATTAACTAAAAAATAGATCAAATTTACTTCTTGTTTTGGTTTCTGTATTTTTTGGTAATTGACATAAACATTGCAGATATTATAATCACCTTTTCGTATGTATCTTAAGTGTACTTCATTTCTTATAATGAATAAAAAGTGTGTCATTTATGACATTTACCTTTATATAACTCATGATTTGGGACATTGATGGTCCAAGATCAAATGGCCCATATCTGCAGCTCTGGTGAAGCCCTCTTGGCAGGTGCCATCACCAAGTGAGAGCTCAGCAGATGAGGGCACATGGTGAAATAGGCACCAGAGAGATTCAGGGTCCAGGCTCTCTCCTTTATAGTAATTCATTTTGAGGGAATTAAGCAGAGAGGTTATTTTGTGCTTGTTCTGCTTCTGATTCGTGGTACAGCCACAGGTGCACCAGAGCCTAAGTGGAACCAGAGAAGCCAAGTTTCCCTCAGTTAAGAAGAAAGATGTTCAACCTAGGCCAGTTTCCCACTGCCAATCAAACACAGACTGTCCATCTGTAGAACAGGAGTAAATATTTGCAAACAATTTTCTAACAAGGGATTAATACCCCAAATATATAAGGAAATCATGTAAAACAATGATAAAAAGAAAACAAAAATAACCTAAAAACCTGATAGAAAAACATGATCAAAGGATTTAGAGAGGCATTTTCCCAATGAAGACTTATAAGTGATCAAAAGGTATGTTAAAAGGTGCTCAAGATCACTAATCATAAGAGAAATGCAAACAAAATCAAAGGAGATATCACCTCAGACCTATTAAGATGGTTATTTTCAAAAAATTGAGTCTTTTTTTTTTTTTTTTTTTTTTTTTTTTTGGCATGGTAGCACAGGCCTCTAATCCCAGCAGCAGGGGAGGCTGAGGCAGGAGTTTTGCAAGTTCAAATCCAGCTTTGGTAATTGAGTCATGCCCTAAGCAACTTAATGAAACTCCATCTCAAAATAAAAATAAATAAATAAACAAAAATAAAAGTAAAAGGGATGGCTGGGTGTGATGGGTTGACATATTTGACTCCATGGAAATTTTATATGCCAGGCTATATGGGCAATGACTGAACAGAGTCCATTTTACCCTGAGACTCCATCTCATGTAGGACATGTTTCTCCCGTGGGAATGCCCCGCCTCTGCCCATCAACAGTTGCTTAGCATAGCATGTTTGGCAACAAAAAATGGCAATTCTAATATAATGCAAAATTGTTCTCTGTTTGATTCCTATTTTTCCTAGTCAATGTACCATATCAACAGTGGTTGTCTAGATGTTAGTAACCACTCTTTAATTTGTACCTAAGTAAGGCCATTTTGACCCACTTTCCCCTCCTGCTTATGATTTCAGATCTCATGATGTTAGTTTGTAATTCTGAATCATAGCAACAGACATGTATTGATGTACTTATTTGTGGTATAAAAATCCCTGCAACCCTATGATCAGGGCTGTCCTCCCAATTGCCATTTTTGGGGCATTGTGTGAGGCAATCAGCCAACCGGCTAATAAAGACTCTCAGTGGTGATCCAGCTGTTCTTAAGTTGTGCCTCACAACATGGGAATGTAACTTGGTGGTTAAGCATACCTGGGTTCGATCCCTGGTAGGAAAAAAAAAAAAAAAAAAACTTAAAAGAGACAAAAAAAAAAAATGCTGTATTGGGAAAAGAAGACCCTTAGACCCTTATACATTGTTGGTTGGAAATAGAAGCTTTCAGAGTTATTATATAACATGACATTGGATTTCCCCCCAAAATTTCAAAAGCACACTACCATAAAATTCACCAATCCTACTTCTGGACATGTAACCAAAGGAAGTGAAATCAGTGTCTCAAAGAGATATGTTCATAACCATTACTAATTCACAAGAGCCAAAACATGAAAACTGTTTGATGATGAATGGATAAAAAAAAGTGTGTGTGTGTGTGTGTGTGTGTGTGTGATTGAATATTATTCAGTTTCCAAAATGAGGGTATTCTGCTATTTGCATAGGTATGGGTGAAATTGGAGAAAATTATGTTAAGTGAAATAAAACAGTTGCAGAGAAACATACTGTATTTTTACTCACATATGTGGAATCCAAACTAATCAAATGCAGAGAAGCAAAGTATGTAAAAGGATTTTCTGAGGTTTGAGGTTGTAGGAAATGGGGAGAAGTTGGACAAAGGGTATAAACACTCAATTTTCTATGAACAAGTTCTGGAGAGCTAATGGTCAGCATGAATGTTGATAGATGTGTTAATTTGCCGTAATCATTATGCAACGTGTAAGAGACCAAATCTTCGTGTATACCTTAAGCTATATATAATCTTTATTTGCCAATTGGATATCACGAACTTAAAAAAAATCCAAAAAGCTGAGCCTGTGCTTTCTCTGAAAAATTAATTTTGAAAAGATTACATTAAAATACTTTCTACAACTTGACTCTGCTCAGAGCGTTCTGAACTGGTTTACAGAATCAGAAAATGAATGGGACAGAACTAAGGCTGTCTCTACTATGAATAACACTGTAATATTTGTATACAAGATTTTATGTGGGTAGGTGTTTACAGTTCTCTTGGGAAAATACAAGGGTTGACTTTTGGGGTCACATTCCCTTACATTTCACATATTTTGATGGTCTACCAAATTTTCCTACAGAGGAGTTATACCATTTCACATTCCCAAGCTCTTCAGTCTATCCATGTGTTCTTCAGCATGGGGTTTTTTTTGTCTTTTTAGATACACGTTCTAGTTTGTATGAAGGGTGATTTATATTTTTTCTGCTTTCTTTTTTATTTTTTTTTTAAGTTGAAGTTTTATTTACAACATACAAGAATTGGTTCCTGAAAATGCTGGTGAATTAAGTTAAAAGGATAAAGTGCTCTCTTCCTACAAGTTAGCCAGCCTAATCCAAGTACAGGGTAATATTCAGCAATCAAAGCTGGTAGAATTTCACAATAGTGCAGTGTTACAAGATTCTCTGTGTAGATTATGAAGAGATTTTTAGTGTGTGACGCTTCCTACTGGGTTAACACCTTTACTGAGCATGCACAAGGGCTCCTTGACCATAGATGAATTCCTTGGGGCCAAAGCTCCTGGCATAGCATCCTTTGCAACAGATTTCACCTTCTTTCTCAGTCAGAGTGGTTGATTCAAGACTCTTCCCACATTTGGCGTATCCAAAGCAGTTTTTGTACCAGGGCTTTCCAGCTTTGATTATCATCTCCGAAGCATATGCAGAATCCTCACATCTGGAATGCTTCTCAGCACCTCTGTATTTCTGAGCAGATTTTGAAGTGTCTGGATTTGTTGTAGGCCTGAGAGGTTGAACACTTTCTGGCTTGATGTCCAGCCTCTCGCCACTGTCCATGTTGTGCCTGCCAGCGCCCTGGCCATAACCGGAGCCTTTTTGCCCATTCTTTTTTCCATAGGAGGACTTGCGGTAGATCTCCTTATCATGAATTGCCTCTTTTGTGCGCTCTAAATTTTTCCTGCAAACCATGCACAGAAAACAGCAGCGGTGAAAGCTCTTCCCATTAGACAACACCTCTTCAGCAGGGTACTTGGCCCTCGCGCAGGCTGGCACGTTTCCAGGTCCCCAGACCCGCATGTGCATTTAGAGGCAGGCTCATGCACAGCGGGCGGAGCTGGCGAGGCTGGGCTGGAGGGAGCGCTCAGCCAGCGGGAGTCTATGTTTTCTTAATAACTAGTTTTGTGTCTATATCTATGAATTTATCTCTGTTTACCTGCTTATGATTTTTCCCATTGTCCTTGTCCTAGAAACTGCCATTATCTTGATTTACCCCAGTTTATTTTGGAGTAATCGTAATTTAATTTCAATAATATACAAAATAATTTACCATTCCCTTTGGCCATTTGGTGCTATCATTATCATATGTATTGTTTATACACTGTATACTGATTAATACAGACTTTTAATTATTTATCTATGCAGTTGTACTAATTTATTTATTTATTTGTTTGTTTGTTTGTTTATTGCGGTTCTGGGGATTGAACCCAGGGCCTTGAGCTTGCAAGGCAGGCACTCTACCAGCTGAGCTATATCCCCAGCCCTGCAGTTGTATTTTAAATCAAAAATGGAAAAAAGAGAGATGTGAATTATATTCTTATGTTCATGTCCTGTCTTTTACATTTACTCTTTGTTTCAACATGTAGATTGGAGATGTTGCAAATTCCTTTCAATTTAGCTTGAATGACTCTGTTTAATAATTCTTGTAGGATAGGTCTGCTGGTGAAAATCATCTGCAATTTGTTTATATAGTAATCTTTATTTTTGAAGGGCAGTTTTTCTATTTGTAGAACGTGTAAAACGAATTATATCCAAGAATTTATAGAATTCTTGATTGTTTCTCCTCTTTCTCTCTCTCTCTTTAATCTCTTTTAGGTATGCCATGCACTGCCTCCGACCTCCATAGTTTCTTATGACAAATTACTTATTAATATTTTTGAGGATCCTATGTTTGTAATGGTTGCTTCTTTCTTTTTACTTCCAAGATTTCTCTTTGTCTTTGGATTGCCTGTCTAAACATGAGTCTCTCTGAGTTTAACTGGCTTCAAGTTTGGTGACATGATATGTACATAATTTTTAATCAGATTTGGCAAGTTTTCCATCATTGCTGTTTCATATATTCGGTTTTTCCATTTCTCTGCACACTCCCCTGACACACGCACTATTCAGATGATTTTATGCTTTGTTCTTTTTCTGAGGTCTCTAAGGTTCTGCTCATTTTTCTTCACTCTTCCTTTGCTTTATTTCTCTGACCTAGCTTAAATTCTGTGTATTTTTTAATTCTCTTTTGTCACATACATTTTTAGGCTCTTTTACTGAATTTTTCAGTTAAGTTTTTATTACTTTCAAATACAGAATTTTCATTTGGTGCTTTTTTATCTCTGTTTTTATTGGTCTCCACGTGGTGAGACATTTTTGGTGTGCTTTTTCTTTGTTCTTGGTATATGGTTTTCTCTAGTGCTTTGAAGACAAATTGCTGATTTAAAAGATTTTGTGTAATGAATCCTATGAGTGACCTTCTGGAGGATAATTTCTATTAACTGTCACCCTGTCTCCTGTATACTTCTCCTTTTCTTTGCATGCTTTCTAATTTTCTGTTACAAAACAGATACCACTTGTTAGCACAAAAAGATCAGGACAGACACAAATTTCATGAATCAGCTTAGCTGTTTATTCAAGAACAAAGTTTCACACAGGAGGAAGGGATGCAGGGATGAAATGGTGTCAGTGTGAAGCCAGAATTAAAGATGATGATTTAGGATACATAGGTGATTGTGTGAGCCAGAATTGTGGACAAGCAGTTAGTGTAGAATAGGAATTTGGGCCAACTCTAGGAATGGAGGCCATCAGAGTCTGGGAAGTTAGAGATGCCCCTGGGAGACTGGAAATGTCAGTGTCTCCATATCCCTTTTGATCGCCAAGTTTAACTGCTTAAGTGCCCCTCCCAAAAAGCTGCAGGCAGGCAGTTGCTAATTAATGCCCCCTGGAACCCCACCTGAATCTTCATGTGGCGCTTCCCCCTGCCATTTGCATTTACCTTTTTTGCTAGGTCACTGCAACTCCAGGGTGTGGTCACATAGGCAGGAAGGAGAGATAGATCTGGGTCGCAGGCAAGAACAGAACAAAGAAGACCCTAACCTATAAAAATAGGTTCTGGGGATTCTAAAACATCAGCCATGGCCCTCTTCTTCCTTCAGGAAGAAGTCTGTGTTATTACCTTTAAATAAAATCTGCTTAAAATGCTTGCCTTGGCATGCTTCTGTGGCATTGTATTTCAATACCTGAAGAAGCAGAACTTGTCACCAGTAAATGTAATACCAATTGGGTTAAATTGAGAAAATGGAGGCCAGTTAGCATCCTGGAAGTTGGAGACCATCTCTGGGATTGGTATGTCAGACTCTTCAGAGCCCTTTGATACCTAGATTACCTGCCTGTACTACCCTTCCCAAGAGGTTGCAGACAGAGAGTTGCTAATTAATGCCCCCTGGGCTGCTAGCTATCTGGATCACTCCATATGGCCCTTCCCCCTGCCCATCTGCTTCCCACCTTTTAGTCATCCCATCTGGATCTTCTGGGTCTAGTCACATAGGTAGGAAGGAGAAAGAGAAGTTGAGGGTGCAGGATAGCAGAACAAAGGAAACTACACTCTATCAAAGGATCAGGGCTCTCTCACTTCTGGGAATACCAGAATACCAGCCATGGTCCCCTTCTCCCTCCCGGGAGGAGTCTGTGTTACTACTTTTAAATAAAACCTTCTCTGTATACTTGCCTCAGTGTGCTTCTCTAATGCTCAGATTTCAACATTTGAGGAAGCAGAATTCGTCACTAATAGCAGGAGGTATCAGGTGAACCCACTTTCCAGGTGGCAAGGAACAAAGAAAGGGACTGGGTTATATAGGTTATTTTGAGGGGTGGTCTGTGAGAATATCAGTTTTCTTGGGCAATCAGGAATTTGGAGACTGCTTTATCAAATAGTGAATGTGTCAGTTTGAGGGCTTAGGAATTTAACCTTCTGGGTTGTGGGGATGTAGGAAGAAGCCACTGAGACATATGTTTCCCTAGGCTGCGGAATGGTATGATCCTGTGGTACATCCAGGATTATTCAAGCTTGGGCAGCACACTCTCAAGTGACCAGACCTACCAACGGCCATTGTCTCAAGAGTCTCATCCACCCCCTGTCTCCCTCTCCTTGCTGAACTGTGCAACCTCTGACTGGACGGCCCTCACAGGCAATCATATTTCACACTTCTTTGTTCACTAGCTCCCCTTTTGTGTAAAAGGGGTGTACTTTCACAATAAAACTGAGACTGCATCATAGTATCTGTTCTCCGGGAGTTCTCTGTGCTCTGTCACCTTACCTCCTCTGAGGGAAAACAAATGCAGCATGACAAACTGTGTTAGGGATCTGCAGATACTGTCTGGGGAGGGTAGGGAGGACTCTGGGGGCATTAGCATTTCAACCCCCAGAGGCAGTCTCCAAATTGACTTTTTTCTTCCCTATTTACTGGGATCACCTGTTTACACTAACTGCCTGTCCTTTGCTCTTGCTTCAAAACTAGACATTTTAAAATAATATAATGTGGCGATTCTTGAAGTTACTCTCTACCCCACCCCACAGGTGGCTTTTATTGTTCAGTGACTTTTTGAAGTAATTCAATAAAACTTTGTATTCTTTCTCTTGTATGATAATTGAAGTCATTGCTTTTCTAGTTTACTAGCCAAATTAGAAATATCTTTACATTCTAAAGCCAGTACATCTCTTTTCTCATTCTTTGTTGAGTGGTTCTGTGTGCATGTTATTGCATGTCCTCAGTGCTCAAGGAAAAGCCTATAACTCCACTTTCGCCTTCACTTTCTGTTCACACAAACCTTCAATTTAGTCAGAGGTAGGTGTTTAGGACCTTCTTGGTTCCTTGTGTTTCCAAATGGGTCTGGATGTGGGCACAGCCTCAAGTGTGCATGTGGCAGTTTACATTTCCAAGAATGGAAGAGGGTTTCAAGTACTCTTTGGACATCTCATTTATCAACTTTTCATTTTGTGCATTTTCATTATTGTACTGTTGTCTCCAACAGTTATTTCCCTCTTCAGGGAGTCACATGTTAAATGGTTGCTTCTAATTGTTGTTGAAAACACACTCACTGGGAAAAAACCTATTCTGTTGAGGCAAGTTTTAAGTAATGCACATTAAGTGTTCTTTTGTAAGGGAGATCTTTGGAACCACCAGACAGGGGACACAATGAGAGTTCCCTGGAAATGGCCATTTGAATTCACTCCAATCCTATTCTTTCTCTGCATTGGCTGTCAGGCTGTTGTTTGCAAGTTATTGGATTTTTAGACCATTCTAGAGAGGAGAAAGGGAAATGGAAATAGAGCTAGTTAAAACATCACAAACTGGTTGTTTTAGTATGATTTCTAAATTTGCTTTGAATAAGAGCTTTCAGAATCGCTGCAAGGCGTTGGTCAATGTCTGGATTTCTGAAAAGGTTGGATTTTTTTTTTTTTTTTTTTTTTTTTGCCAAGTTCTCATTGGTTTTATGAAAGTGAGCACTTTTGAAGGTCATTACTTTATCATTTGCTCTTGCATCTTCTTTCCTGGATTATTTTTAAAGTGAAGGAAGCTTGAGAGTGGTGAAACTTATGGAAATTTGAATGTTCACTATAAATCTAAAACCAGTACCATCAGAGCTGGTGGAGAACAGTGGGCACAGAATCTGCAACAGTCTGTCTTGTTCATTAATTACCAGCATTGTCTCTCCCCACCCCATTTCCCCCTTCTCTTTTTCTTTCACTAACGATTCCTTCAGGATCTACAAACTTGGTGGTTTTCTCTTTTGTTTTTGGATCACTATAGTTTTCTGTAGACAGGACTGTGGGAAAAGACAAATAAAAGTCATTTCATTGAATGTCTTGGATTCTGGAAATAGCCTTCCTTGCCTCTATTTTATTTATTTATTTATTTGGTACTAGAAATTAAACCCATGTACACTCCACCACAGAGCCACATTCCCAGCCCTATTATGTATTTTATTTAGAGACAGGGTCTCACTAAGTTGCTTAGGGCCTCGTCGTTGCTGAGGCTGGCTTTGAACTCGTGATCCTCCTGCCTCAGCCTCCCAAGTGCTGGGATTACAGGCGTGAGCCATGGCGCCCAGCTACCTCTATTTTTTAATAGCAACAGTTTCCTCCAAAATAATCAGGATCAATTACATTTTGAACTCTACCCCTATATTTCTGTGTTATTAATCAAATAATTTTGTTCCCTCCAAGCCCTTGTTCAGGCACCTGCAACATCAACCACTGATTATATATTAATATCAAACCTAAGGTACTCATCCCTCCCATGCTGTGTGAAAATCCATAAAATACAAAGAGCAGAAATTTCTGCCTCTTTGGAAGAATTCATTTTATCCCTGCCTTTAGAATTACCCTATCTTGGAATGTGAGGAGTATATTCATGTGCATGTGGTACAGACCCTGGACATACCTACCAATAATTCAGTTATGCTTTTTTGTTCTTTGTGGACTGATCAAATACCTCATGAGTCTTCAGGTAGATGTTGAAGCAAATGCACACAATCAATCTTATATGCATCATTTCTATTTGGCAATAATTCCTGTTGCACACATCCAAACTTACTATGTGACAGATGCTATATTATCAAGTCCATGATGACTAAATTTATAAAGTCACTTAGAGTTCAATAATTAGAGCGGATCACTTATGTAAGCCTAGTACCAAGCCATCATCTGCGTTTCCAAAATGAGCTGATACAATGTAATCTAATGTAGTATAAATTGTCCCTGAAAATTCAAAGATGCACACAAGAGTTGTGCCATCTTACTTTGTGGTTGGCAGTGCAAGTTACAGCAACTTTACTCTGAATTTAGAGGATAATGTCAACAAGTTTGTTCCAGTAAATTATAATTGCATTAAAATTCACTTCAAAATTAAATTATTAAAAATCCAAAATAATTTACTTTGTGTAATAACCTGTAAGATGCACATATCTCAGAGGATAATGGCATTTAATTTGTGATGCATAATGTGAGAAATACAATGGTCCCACTGGGGCAGAAGGATCCACATTGAAGATAGCTAAGTGTTTTTACTAATGAGTTCATGAGTTGATAGTGTCTGTGATCAGAAACACAGTTACAGCCTTCCATGTGGCTCCTTGGGCTTCATCAAAGAATGGGGGCTGCATATCCGTTCTAAAATCGCCCTTCTCTCTAGTCATCTCAGTAGAAGACTCACCTGTTTTGTTCTGTGTTTCCAGTGATCACTTAGTTGCCATAGATCTTTGGATGATAAAATGCTCTTATTATCAGTTGCTTTCTGTGGCTTTCTGTGATAATTGCATCTGATTTTTCTGTGATGGTTAATTGCTAGCACTTGGCCTCTACATCTTCTGAACCTCATTATTTCCACTGAAATCAGAGAAAGCAATTTAATTGTAGCATCCATCACCATTACCTCAATCTAGAAAGTACATGAACCGTAATATTTTAAAGGATACTACTGTTCTCTCACTAATCCACTTTTAATGTTGTTTAAGGAATAGACTACAGGTCATCAAGGTGTTATAGATAAGATGTCTGAACAGGTCTACAAAATACATCCATTTCTATAACTTCATTTCCAGAAACTTACAACATCTTAGTATGTCAGAGAAGTTCAGGCATTTCAAGTTCATTAATAGAAAATGATTTTTGAGGCCCAGTTTTCATTAAACTATTTAGTAGATTATAAACAACACTCCCATCTCCTCAGGTCATCTTGAATTCAAAGAGAGAGTAACTGTAACAGTATCTGGCTAATCAAGCATTCTACTGCATCCTCCATAATCGAACACCCTAGGAATCCTTTCCCATAAATCTTATCCAATTTCTACCAATAAAGGATAAAGAGAACTTGAAACACTTTCCAGCCATAAATTATAGGCTTACATAAGACAGTTTATACTTCTCCCTCTGAACTTTGCAACTTTACCTCTTATCATGGGCTAAAAATAGAGAATGATCCTGAAACTTGTCCTGAGGAGAGCGATTTGAAGAGATACTGGAGGCAAGGTAAGTTTTGTTCTTGTTCCCTTTCCATCTTTCTTTTTTTGGCAATATAAAGGCTGATTCCATTGGAAGGGGAGGCATTGAGCTGTCTCCAAAGCAAGGGAGTTGTGAGACTATTTGGCAACACTTCACATTTCTCAGCCTTTTCTGTGAATGTTTAAATGTCCTAGTCCTCTATGGGAAAGTCCTGTGCTTTATATTTCAGTACCCATTCACAATCTAAAACAACCTTCTAGTATTGAATTTTAATGAAGATGTAGCTATATAGACCACAGAATAAGTCTCTGGGCTTGATTATTAGTTATGTCAACTTAGAAGTATTTACTGATCAGGTGAAACATTAAAAACTGAGAAAAGTGACTGAGTTTTGCCATGCAATGTTTTAATTCATTTTAGGTACCTTGAGAAACAGGTTTCTCAATCAAAACTAGTTCAATGTTTTATACATGCAAAGGTGATATAGTAAAAGTGTGTAAAACAAATCTATGTCTAACACATAACTTCTGATAAGAGAGCCCAGGGCAATTGATGACAACTTTAAAAAATATATTTCATGTTAAAATTTAAAAAGCATTTTACATAATGTAGAATTAAAACCCTGTGATTGTATATTAGCTACTCCTATAAACTGCATTCTAATTACCTTAGAAGCGTTTTTCATTCTCAAATGAGAATGACTACTCAATTGTTGTCTTAAGCAAAGGGAATATTAATTAAGTATGATTTCTGTATAACCAACTTCACCCACTTAAAGTGCATAATTTAATAAATTTTGACATCTCTGTTTTCACCACTTTAATCAAGATGAAGAAAATTGGTCTACTGCCTTTCAAATTGTGCTCATGTCTCTTTGATGCTCGTCCAACCACTCCTCCTGTTCCAGGCAAGTGTTTATCTGCTCTATTCACTATAGATATGTTGCAATTTTCTGATAATTATATAAATGGAATTATATAATATTATATATATATAAATTGAATCACGTTATATATTCTTTTGATTTCTTTGAAATTATTTTGAGACTGATCCATACTGCTGCAGAGATATGCTGATTAATTTCTCTTTATTGCTGAGCAACATCCCAATGTATGTTGATACAATGTTATATTCATTTATATACATGTTGGTAGACAAATGTGTCTTCCCACTTTGATGCTATAATGAATAAAGCTGAGATAAACATACACATACAAACTGTGTGTGCCCATGACTGTAAAATGGTAATATCATTATTGCATATATAAATTTCTGAGAACACTGGAAATAATAAATATTCTACTTCATGCTCCATCTGCAGTGTAGTGGTCTCTACATGTCCTTGACAGCACTTTCTGTATTCAGACCAAACATTTCCAAAGGACATTTAGCTTACTACACGCAGTGCTAATGGCAGTTTTCTGATTACAAAAGATGCTTAGCACCTTCATATGTGCTTACTGGCAATGTGCATATAAAATATTTTCTTTCATGAAATTTCATGTTAAATTTTTAAAATTTTTCTTTTCTCTAAAATTATTGAGTTACAAACATTATTTTATTCAAAATTTTGTGCCATAAACATTCATTAATATTCTGGATAGAATTCTGTTGCTGAATTTATTAATCAAGAATATTTTTCTTAGCTGGGCGCTGTGGCACAAGCCTATAATCCCAGCAGCTCTGAAGGCTAAGGCAGGAGGATTGCAAGTTTATAGCCAGCCTCATCAAAAGTGAGGTGCTAAAATACTCAGAACTTGTCTCTAACAGGAAATACAAAATAGGACTGGGGATGTGGCTTAATGGTTGAGAAAAAAAAAATCTTAAATTTCTGTGATGTCCTTTAAGAGGTGCCTTTGAAATAGCAGATGTTTGAAATTTTTATAAAATCAAATATTGATTTTTTTTCTGTTTTTTGGGGGGTATGGGTATGTGTTCTAAGAAAAAAATTCCCTGCTTTAGGAGCACACAGATTATCTGCTGTGAGCCCCTGCCCCACAGTTTAGCATTTTACATTTAAATGCCAAGAATTGTTTGGATATGTTGCAAAATAAGGATAAGTGTTGATTTTTACCACATATATTATTCTATAACGCTTAGTTATGAAAGACTATATTTATTCCTTCATTTCTTTTGTTACAATGCTAAACAATGAATTTATTACATATGTGTGGATTTTTTGTAAGTTCTATTTTACTCTATTATCTATGTATGTATCTCTTTTTTGGGGGGAGTCAAGGGATTAAACTCAGGGGCACTGGACCACTGAGTCACATCCCCAGCCCTATTTTGTAATTTATTTAGACACAGGATCTCACTGAGTTGCTCAGCACCTTACATTTTCTGAGTCTGACCTGAACTCCTGATCCTCCTGCCTCAGCCATCCCAGCTGCTGGGATTGCAGGGGTGTGCCACTGTGCCTGGCCTCTATACAGCATCTCTGTCTTGATTAAAGTAGCTTTTCATGCATCTAGAAGTCAAGTCGTGTAAGTCCTCCAGCTGTGTTCTTTTACATGGCTGTTTCCTTTATTTTAGGTCATTTGAATTTCCATGAACAATTTAGATTCCAATATTTTGTTTCTGCAAAACTCCAGATGGGATTTTGCAAAATTTAGGATTCAAATTAGTTTGCTCATGTCTGTAATAAACCATGACAAGTAGGGTAGTTTAAAAGAAAATACATTTGTGCTTTCAGGCTTTAGGAGGCTGTAAGTACAACATCAGGAGGTCAGCAGAGTCAGCTCCTTCTGACTGTTCCAAGAAAATAGACTCTTTTGTCTTGTTCCAGCTTCTTACTATTCCTTAAATCCTCTGAGTTTCTTAGTTTGGAAACCTCCAACTCTGAATTTTACCTTTGTTTTCATGGAGCATTAACACTGTGTGTTTGCATCTCTGTGTCCAAAATTGCCCTCTTACAAGCCTCTCAGTCACATTGGATTTAGGACATGTTTCAATCTAATATAACTTGTCTCAAATGATTACATTTGATTTTACATGTGATGATTGGTCTTGTTTGTCCACTTGGGTGGATTGAAAGACATCTAGAAAACCATAAAGCTCAATTCTGGATACCTGGGCATGAATGTGTATCCAGAGATTATTGGCATATGGGTCAGTGAGCTGAAAGGAAGTTCTGCCTGAATGTGGGTGGAACCATCCATTTGCTGGGGGTCCAAGTGGAACAAAAATTAGAAGATGGGAGAAGTTTATACATTAAAGTGTGAGATTTTTGGTGCTGCCATCACCTGCACATCAGACTCAGGTTTTTCAGCCTTTGCATGCCTAGTCACACCAGTGACTCCTCAGGGAGCTCCCAGGCCTCCAGCCTTTGTGTGGAGCTGCATTATCTGTCCCTCCTGATCTGAGGCTTCCAACTTTTTGAACTGAGCCACCACTGATTTTCCTGGCTCTCCAGTCAGAAGACAGGGATTGTGGGACTATCCAGCTTCTTCATGAATAAGCCAAATCTACTAAATCCCCTCTTACAGAACTATATACATTCTTTTGTTTCTATTCCTCCAAAGAACTCTCATTAATAAGTCATATTTATAGGTTGAGTAGATATGAATTTTTAGGAGGAAATGTTGATGTATTCACCAAGCACACCATCAAGCTCTAAATCCAATTTTGGAACGATTATTCTAGGGTTAAAGTTATGGTTATGATTTATTATAATAAAAATGCATATTAAAATTGACAGAGAGAAGCAGTACATAGAGCATTTCAGGTGTGCAGCTTCCAGTTGTGCTCTACCACTGGTTTCCTGCACAGAAAACTGATTTCTCCCAGCAGTGATGTGAGAGAGTACACCCCACAACGCAAGCCGGGAAGGTCACCTGAGCCTCCATCCTGAGAGTTTAATCTTGGGACGTTACGGTTCAATCTTGTAGAAATATTTCCTTACTCATCTGTCTGCATTTGGTCTATTGCTTTTTCAGATATCTGTATGATAATACATCGATCAAGTGTCTTCTTTATAAATGACATTGTTAATCTAGTACAACTGGTGTGTTTATAAGAAAAATTAAAACCAGTTACACAGAGATTCTCTCATTATGTAGGATATTCCAAGGGTTTGAAGGGTGATTCACAGGAGCTAAGTGCAGATGTCAAATTTTCTTTTGGCCAGAATAATCCTTTACCAAATTTTTATTAGTAGTTGTTGATCTTTTGATTAATGTGGGAGACATTGTTATCTGAAAGTACTTGGTAAATATAGTTACCAATTCTATACTGCATACTTGAAATTTATTGAGAGGGTAGATCTTAAGCATTCTCATTATAAAAGAAAAGAAATAAAAAGAAAATGGTAACTACCTCAGGTGATAGATATATCAAGTAGATGTCACAAAGAGTACACATACTATGTTAAATTGCATGTGACATAAATATTTGATTTTTGCCTCTGTTTTCTAGCATGTTGCTTCTAAAGTTTTTCAGATTCCTCTAGCAATAAGAGTTAGGGGTGTCTTTTGCAAGCTGACCAATGACTGACTGGCTTCAGGTTGGGGGATTATCACTAAAAAAAAAAAGCCATTGTGTAAATAGAGAGTTGGAACTCAGTTCTATCCCCAACATGTGGGAAAAGAAGGGGAAAAGGAGGATGTTTATCAGTGTGAACTCCTGGGCCATCGACATCAAATTCATTCTTTTAGCTATTAAGATGTCATATTATAGATTACAAGTCAAACTTACTAAGCAGAATTGTGTTTGGAAATTCTAGGAAAGGAATACTTCTTTACACTAAAACTTTAGACATATTTATAAGATATTGCAAGTCTTATTGTTAATAATAACTGTTATTGTTCATAATTGTTCATAATTGTTAATAATAATTGTTATTGTTAATTAGCAATTAATTAACAGTAATTATTATTGTTATTGTTTATTAATAATAATTGTTAATAATAATAATGATGATTATTATGTTTGGAGAGGAAGTATACCACAGTCTCAGGTGTTGAAGATTTGGTCTCTAGTACAGTAAGGTGCAGAGATGGAGCTTTGGGGAAGTCATTGGATCGTGATGACTCTCTCCTCATCAGAGGATTAATAATTAGAAGTCATTATTGAGAACTGTTGGAGCTGGAACCTTGCTGAGGGAACTAGATCACTGCAGGCATGCCATTTGGGACTATATCTTGTCTCTGGCCCCTTCCTTTATCTCTTCAACTACCTGGCTGCCATTAGTGGAGCTTCTTTCATCTGTCACACCCTTCCACCATAGTGCTCCTCACTTAGGCAAAAAGCAATGTAGGCAACCCACCACTGACTGAGACCATGAACCAAAATAAATCTTTTTTCCTCAAATTGTTCTTTTCAGGTGTTTTGGTCATAGTATGAAAGACTAACTTATGCCCATCACATTCTAACTTGTTCCTTCATAGAACTGCTTCCTTGAAATGGATTCTGTAGCTGCCCATATAAATTGTTGAGGAATGTAATAAGTTGTACATAGAAATTTTATTACATATGTTGTAAAAATGTTGTTTAATATGTCATAAAAATATTTAAGGATGTTCATTATCAAGGAGAAATCTAGGATCAGTAATCTAAGATATAAACAGAATTTGCTCTTCTGAAAAGTAAAAACTTAGATGATTTGATTTAGTTAAATGTACAATTAAAATTAGTCATATGTAAGAGAAATTAATTGAATATAGACTGCTATGAAATAAAGTGAAGGGAAGATTTATAAATTAAAACAGAAGTCAATAGAAAAGGGAAACAAGTAAGAATTTGTTTCATTTTCCTCTCTCATGGCAAGCTGATTTGCTGAAAACTATCAAGGAAAGCAGTTTGCCCTGGAGCAAACTGACTCACTTATAAGGGAAAGTAATTTCAGTTATTTATGGGTTTCCAGAGAAGTCTTGTGAATTCAATACTGTCTTGTTTATCTCTGGGCAATGATGTTGTTTTCCTTTTGCAGGCATCTCCACCTTACTTAAGCCAGAATTGCACCATTTCCCTCTTTATGATTCCTTGATGTACTGGTATATTAATTTTGTGAATGAGTTATGAATTTTGAAACTTGTTATACCAGTTATAACTTTTGATAGTTGTAACTGAGCATAATTCTCTGTGTGCTTTTGTTGTCAAAAAGCTAAAAGTTGCTTTTGCCATCCAAATTTAGAAAGTACAGAATTTCAGGGGACACGACTTCTGTTTGGGCTCTATTCTGGTTTAATAACATCCTGTTGTTTCTATCCTGTTCATTCCTATTTTTATAGTGTATATGTATTTCTATAATCTATCACAAATTCTATTAAATGTGGGAAAATATGATTTGTGTGATAACTCATGATGTATTATTATTGTCATGACCTTCAGTAACTTTTCTCTCATGATTTTCCTTTAAATAAGGCAAAAATATCTTGGCAAATACCTTGGCATAATTTGCTGAATTCTGACCTTCTGATTTAACTACATAAATGCATCTATGAGTTTTCCTCTCTTTTGACATAATAAGAAAGTCTCTGAATTAGAATAGCATAGGAAGTATTAAATTATAGATAGTTCTGATAGAGCAAACATTTTTAAATTAAGCAGAAAATAACATACCCTCCTAGCAACAATTCTGCAACTTTGATAATAATTCTCTATTGCTATCCACTTATTCCAACCCAATCTTGAGCAAAAGCTTTGATTAAAATTTTTGTAACTTACTTTGAAATCCAAAATGCAATCAAAATTCATCCCTGAGGCCCACAATTTCCTTTGGAGACTCAGGAGAGCTTGCTGAAACATTCTTGTAATTCCTCTCATGCACTAGTTATGGATACTTCAATTCAAAGAATAGAATGATCTTTTTTTTTTCTTCAGTGATTGGTACTACAATCTTTTCCTGCATATTTCGGCAGCATTTTTTGTTTCTCGTTTACATTGTGCAAAACAGAAAAAGTACATGGAGAACTTCTTTTGCTGACAGAAGAACAACATTTCTGATTTAAATCTCTCTGTTCAAAAGATTATGTGTGATACTGAGGAAAACATCATAGGAGTTAATAGACTTCATTTTGAGATCTACACAGTTTTCTTTTGAAAAACAAGGACCTTAGGCATGGACTTTGAATCTCAATTTTCAGATCTCTAAAAATAATAATATCAGCTGGCTGTCCCCCCCCCCCCCCCCCGTAAAATTTAATAATATCAGCAGTTAGGTCTCATTTCTATCTCAGAACTATATTTTAACATATACATACAAATTGTCCCTGGCTTATGAGAGTTAGGCATAGAATTTTTCTGTCTTATAATGGTGAAAGCACAATTTGAATTTCTATTTTTTCTTGTGCGAGCAATAAGTGGTATGATACACTCTCAAAATACTGGGTTGTGAGTATTGACTCCCAGTCACACAACCTATTGACGAGCAATTGATTCTCTATTGAGCACGGTGTTGCTAAGCTATGGTATTTTGTGTTAAATGTATTAAGTGCACTTTTGACTTTTGATATGTTCAACTCACAGTGGGATTCTGGAATGTGCTGCAACTATATCATAAGTTGAGGAACATCTATACCATATCTTTTTGAAGATTCTGAAATTAATCACCTATGTCATCTAAAGGTTGAACTGCTGAATCAGACTCATGGACATTCTCACAGCGAAGTTATTAATAACGTCAATGAAACTGAAAAGTAAGAAGTGAAAAGGAACTCAGGAGGATCTGATGCAGCCTCACAGCTTATTATCTTAAACCCCTCACTCGAACAAGTTGCACTTTGTATTAATAGTGAATGGCCTCAAAAAAGCCATTTTGATTTCAAAAGTCTTTATTTGCATACTCTGTGATTAAATAGGAATATGATTGCTTTATTATTCTTCATTCCCCAATTAGTCATGCCTCATGAATCCATAACTCAAGGTTTACATTAACCAATTTATATTTGATACATCCCATTATAATTAAGCTAGACATAGGAACTTTCAATATATTTTTTATTTTTTTATTTTTACAGACTTCATTTTGATTCACTGTACACAAATGGGGTACATCATTGTACACAAATGGGGTATATCTTTTCATTTCTATGGTTGTGCACGATGTAGGTTCATACCATTCCTGCATCATGCATGTACATAGGGTAATGATAACAAAAACCATTAACATTTTCATAAGGGTGTCTGCTTAGAATCATTTATTTCATCCATTAAAGTAGTAAATAGTGAAAGAAATAGAGATATGCTGTTAAAAATTTCTTGCACCAGTATTTTCATTGTATTAAAGGTAGTTGAACAAATGTTTGCTGAGTCAGTCTACTGTGTCCAGAATCTTTGGCCTTTTCTCTCCATATTCTAGAATTTCATGAAGTTTCTAAAGAAAAATGTATAGTTCTAGCAACTCATTTTGTCAAAGTTCAAGTAGTCCTTTATTTCTATTAAGTAATCCTATGTTGACACCTAAATTCATACTTACAGGCTAACAGTGCCTTTCTAATCTACATATAAAATGGCTTTTTCTCAGTTACTACACTTTTTAAACTTTGTTACTAAAAAAAGTGTTTCTTGGTTTTATCTTAAAGTTCCCCTTGGTTTCCTGCAACTAATTCTGTCTTCCTGCCAGACTTTAAAGTTTAACATCTTCCCATTCAGTGTTTCTGGAGGTTTACTTTCATCTTTTCTGCGTTCTATAACCTTCTTCTCCACTTATACTAAATATACACTAAAAAAAAAAAAAAATTACTGACTGGATCATGGTGACATTACTGGTTCCATAGCCCTCTATCATTACTTTCCCATACAAAATATTTTTTTAAATTTTTTATTTGTAGATGGACACAGCACCTTTATTTTATTTATTTATTTTCATGTGGTGCTGAGGATTGAACCCAGTGCCTCATACATGCTAGGCAAGTGCTCCACCACTGAGCTACAACCCCAGTCCAATAAAATATTTAAACTCATAAATATTATTTCTTTTTGCCCCTGACCTCATTTTCTAAAGCAGGATCTGTCACTCATTTGAGTATTTGAGAAAATATAAACATTGCTTCTTCTCCAATCCATTCTACATTGCTTTACAGTGCAGTGTAATAGAGGGAGCCCAAAATTTGGAAAAAAAATTTTCTTAGTTCATATTTCTGCTGTGTGACCATTAACACTCAGAAAATGAGCTTGATGACTGTCATTTTCCATTCTTCCTGGAAACACTGCAATGGCCTGATCACTACCCTGTTCAAAAGACTCCACTTTCTCCATACTGAGAAATCCTGTTTTCTGGACACCTTTTCATTGCGTGCCAGGACTATCTTTATACACTCTTGTTCTTTTATTCTTCACAATGAACAAAACACCAGTTGTTTCGTTTCATTTTCTGTTCCTGATACACTTCACCAAAACCATTTAAGCTCTGCTTACACTTCTTGATTTTCATAAAAAATGACATTAATACTTCCAAAAATTGTTTCTATTTTAATATTATTTTTATTAAGCAATGCAACAAATATGTCACTTTGAGAATGAGTGTCCAAAAGACAGCTTTTTAATGAAGAATACAGTTTTGTAGTAAATCAATATATTACAAAAGAGATAGAAATAAATGCTTCTATAGTTTAAAATATAAGTAATGACTTTAAGGTTATTTGTTGATGGCATTCAGATTTGTGTTTCATGAAAATGTAATAGGTTTCCAGTGTCCTCAGTTGTATTTTTTCTAAAACATTCTAATAAATCATTGTGATTATTGTGTAAATATCTATTGACAGGCATAAATACTGATATTGAATCATTCTCACAGGCTTGATGCTTTTTAAATGTTCAAGCTCTGGGAAAAGCAAATGGAAGACTTCTATACCTATTATTAAGGTGAATCTTAAAGAATTTGTTATTATGAGTGCTAAAAAAATACAAAAATTATTTTCTCAATGATGAGCTTTTAAACATTAACATCATGACATTAGAGAAAATGTTTTGAAATTCTGCTATTTGTAACAATTCCCTTAATTGCCTATAAACTAGATGATTACTTTCACTAATAGCAAACACAAAAAAAGACTAAGTTACATTAACACTTTGTGATTAAACTTTATTTTCAAATTTAAATAGAATTATATAGCATCTAAAATGCACACCAAATGATACTGGATAGTTTATGTGTTAATAGTGTCAAACAGATTATAGTATATAAAAGCATTAGTGAAGTTAATTTGGAAGTTTTCATTATTTTTGTTTGTTATCCTTATCTAAAAACAATTTTAACAATAGCATTGAATTTATGTATAATTGGAGCATTTTTTAACGTTTTAAAATGTGTTCTAATTAGTTTTACATGATAGCAGAATGCATTTATACATTTGATAGATCATACATAAATGGAGTGCAATTACTCATTTTTCTGATTATACATGTTTTGCAGGATCACATCACTCATGCAGTTATATATGTCCATGAGGTAATAATATCTGTTTCACTCTGCCATCCTTCCTACACCCATATCACTTCCCCTCCTTTCACTTTCCTCTCACTAATATAAAGTAATTATATTCTTCCCTATCCCCCTCCCCTTATTGTGAATTAGCATTCATATATCAAAGAAAACATTTCACCTTTGGTTTTGGTTTGGCTTATTTAGTTTAGCATGATATTCTCTAACTCCATCCATTTATCAGCAAATGTCAGAATTTCATTCTTCTTTAAAGTTGAGTAATAGTTCATTGTTCATTGTGTGTGTGTGTGTGTGTGTGTGTGTGTGTATTGTGTATTACATTTTCTGTATCCATTCATCTGCTGAAGGACACCTAGGTTCGGTCCACAGTTTAGTTATTGTTACTTGAGTTGTTATAAACATTAATGTGACTGTGTCATTTTAAGCAATTGGGTATAAATCAAGGACTGGGTCAAATGGTGGTTCCATTCCAAGTTTTCTGAGGAATCTCCATAGTGCTTTCCATAACAGCTGGACCATTTTGCAGTCCCATCTGCATTGTATGAGTGCACCTTTTCCCCCACATCCTTGCCAACATTTATTGATGCTTGTATTTTTCATGATTGCCAGTCTGATTGCAGCGAGATGAAATCTTAGAGTAGTTTTGATTTGCATTTCTCTAATTGCTAGAGATGTTGAACATTTTTTCATATATTTGTTGATCAATTATATATCTTCTTCCATGAAGTGTCTTTAGTTCCTTAGCCCATTTATTGAGTGGGTTATTTGTTTTTATGGTGTTAATTTTTTTTAATTCTTCTATATCCTAAAGATTAATGCTATGTCTGAGGTGCATGGGGTAAAGATTTTCTCCCAGTCTGTAGGCTGTCTCCTTATGGATTGTTACTCTTGCTGAGAAGTTTTTTAGTTTGAGTCCATTCCATTTATTGATTTATTATTTAACTTCTTGTGTTTTAGGGGTCTAGTTAAGGAAGTCAGATCCTAGGCCTACATGATGAAGATTTGGGTTCACTTTTTTTCTAGTAGTCTCAGGGCATCTGTTCTATTGCCTAAATCTTTGATCCACATTAAGTTGAATTTTGTGCTGGATGAAAGATAATGGTTTAATTTCATTTTGTTACATTTGGATTTCCTTTTTTCCTAGCACCATTTGTTGTATAGGTTATCTTCTCCATTGAATGTTTTTGGCACCTTTCTCTAGTATGAGAAAACTGTATTTATGTGGGGTCATCTCTGTACCTTCTATTCTGTACCATTGGTCTATGTGTCTGTTTTGGTGACACTACCATGCTGTGTTTATTACTATAGCTGTGTAGTATTGTTTGACCTCTGGTATTGTGATGTCTCCTACTTCACTTTTCTTGTGAAGGATTGCTTTGGTTATTCTGTGTCTCTTATTTTTCCAAATTAATTTCATGATTGCTTTATCTAGTTCTATGAAGAATGTCATTTAGATTTTAAAAGGAGTTGCATTAAATATGTATAACACTTTTGGTAGTATGGACATTTTGACAATATTAATTCTGTCTATCGAGGAGCATGGGAGTTCTTTCCAACTTCAAAGGTCTTCTTCAAGTTCTTTCCTTAGTGTTCTGTAGTTTTCATTGTAGGGGTCTTTCACCTCTTTTTCTAGATTGATTTCCAAGTGTTTTATTTTTGGGGGAGGCTACTGGGCGGGCATATAGATTTCTTTATTTCTATTTCAGTGGATTAATTACTGATGTATAAGAATGTGTATGATTTATGGGTATTTATTTTAAATCCTGCTAGTTTGCTGAAATCATGTATTTGTTCTAGAATTTTTGGTGGAATTTTTGGATCTTCTAAATTCATAATCTTGTCAGCACCAAATAGTGATAGTCTGAGTTCTTCCTTTATTATTCATATCCTTTTAATTTCTTTCTTCTAATTGTTCTGGCTAGACTTTCAAGGACAATGTTGAATAAAAATGGTGAAAGAGCCCATCCTTATCTTGTTCCACTTTGTAGAGGGAATGCTTTCAGTTTTTCTCTGTTTAGAATAGTGTTGGCTTTGGGTTTAGCACTTAGCTTTTATGATGTTGAGGCATGTTCCTACTATCCCTAGTTTTACAAGTGTTTTGAACATGAAGTGGTGTTGTTCTTTGTTAAATGCTTTTTCTGCTTCTATTGAGATGATCATATGATTCTTGTTTTTAAGGCTATTGATATGATGAATTACCTTTATTGTTTTCCGTATGTTGAACCAACCCTGAATCCCTGGAATGAATCCCACGTGATCATGATGCACTATCTTTTAAACATGTTTTTATGTTATTTGCCAGAATTTTATTGAAAATTTTTGCACCTATGTTCACAGGGATATTGGTCTGAAGTTTTCTTTCCTTGATGTGTTTTTGTCTAGTTTTACTATCAGGGTGATAATAGCTTCATAGAGTGATTTTGGAAGGGTTCCCTCCTTTTATAATTCATGGAAAATTTGAGGAGTATTGGTATTAATTCTTCTTTGAAGTCTTGTAGAACTCAGCTAACAATCTATCTGGACCTGGGTTTTTCTTAATTGGTAGACTTTGGATGGTATTTTCTATATCATTACTTGAGCTTATTCTGTTTATATCATGTGTGACCTACTGATTCAGTTTAGGTAGGTCATATGTTTCTAGAAACTTGTCAATGTCTTTAATATTTTCTATTTTATTAGAGTATAAATTTTCAAGATATCTTCTAATTATGTTTTGCATTTCAGTAGTGTCCACTGTAATATTTCCTATTTCATCACGAACTTTAGCAATTTGAGTTTTCTCTCTCCTTCTCTCCAGTAATGTGGCTAAGGTTTTTTCAGTTTTGTTTATTTTGTCAAGGAATCACCTTTTTGTTGTGTAAATTTTTTGAATTGTTTCTTTTGTTTCAATTTCATTTATTTCAGCTCTAATTTTAATTATTTCCTGTCTTTTACTGTTTTGGGGTGTTGATTTGTTCTTCTTTTTCTAGGGCTTTGAGATGTAATGTTAAGTCATTTATTTGTTGACTTTTTATTCTTTTGATACATGAGCTCAATGCAATGATCTTTCCTCTTAGTACTGCCTTCATGGTGTCCCAGAGATTATGGTATGTTGTATTAGTATTCTCATTTACCTCTAAGCATTTTTTCATTTCATCTTTGATTTCTTCTACTATTCATTTATTCTTTAATAGTGTATTAGTCGCCATGTGTTAGAGTAGCTTTTATTTTTTATTTTATTATTGATTTCTAATGTCAGTCCATTAAGATCTGATAGAATGCAGGGTATTTTTCTCAATATTTTTTGTATTTACTAAGAGTCTCTTTGTGGCATAAGATATGGTCTATTTTAAAGAAGGATCCACATGCTGCTGAGAAAAAAAGTATATTTGCTCGTCAATGGATGAAATAGTCTATATATATCTGTTAGTTCTAAATTATTGATTGTATTATTTAATTCTAGTTTATTTATTTATTTTTTGTTTAGAACATCTGTCCAGTAGTGTGAGAGTGTGTAAAGTCACCCAGTGTTACTGTGTTGTGTCTATTTGATTGTTGAAATTGAGAAGGATTGGTTTGACGTACATAGATGCTCCATTGTTTGGGACATAAATATTTACAGTATTATGTCTTGCTGATGCATAATTCCCTTCAGTAGAATGAAATGACCTTCTTTGTCCCTTCTGATTAACTTTGGCTTCAAGTCCACTTTGTCTGATATGAGGATGGAAATCCCTGCTTGTTTACACAATCCATATGAGTGACATGTTTTTTCCCATTCTTTCGCCTTCAGTCTTTGATATCTTTGCCTATGAGGTGAGTCTCTTGGAGACAGCAAACTTAATTTTACTGGATATAAAATTCTTGGTTGGCCTCCATTTTCTTTCAGAACTTAAAATATGTTGTTCCATGAACCAATCCAAATTGGTTTTCCTCTATAGGTAATTTGCTTTTCTTCTCTCGTGGCCTTTAAGATTTTATCCTTATTCCGTATTTTAGTCATTTTCATTATAACGTGCTTTGGTGTGGTCTGCTGTAGTTTTGAACATTTGGAGTCCTGGAAGCTTCCTGTATTTGTTTTTCTATTTCATTCTTTACGTTTGGGAAATTTTCTGACATCATTGTGCATTCCTTTGGTTTGTATCTCTGCTCCTTCTTCTATCCCAGTAACTCTTAAATTTAGCCTTTTTATCTTATCCCATAATTGTTGGAAGTTCTGTTCATGGATTCTTATCGTCTTCTCTGCATTGTCAACTTTATTTTCAATATTAAATATTTTGCCTGAGGTTGTGTCTTCCAAATGGTCTAGTCTGTTGGTGATGCTATCCATTGAATGTATAATTTGGCTTATTGATTCCTTCATTTTGAGGATTTATGCTTGGTTTTTTCACAATCTCTAAGTTTTCATGAAGTGATCTTTCATTTCATATATCTTCTTTTTGATTTCACTCTGCATATCATCCTTTACTTTACAGATCAGATTAACTTTGTACATTCTAAACTCCTTCCTGGACATATCTTCAACTGTGTTCTCAGTGGATTATCTTGGTGGGGCATCTTGCTTTGTTTGCAGCACTTTGTTCCCTTGTTTTTTCATGTTGCTTGTGTGTTTCCCATCTAGTTGTACGGATCTGGGTCAGTACAGACTCTACCCTGTATACCTACTATGTCCCTGAAGATTTCCAGTATCCCACCTTTAAGAGGGAGACCAATCAATAGAACCCGGTCCAAACAATACACAGCCTCAAATCTAATAGCTCCCTCCAATGCATTCGCTGCCCTCTTACTGTAATCAGTAATGATGAGTTCAATCACTGTCCACAATATAAAAAGGAAATTTGCTAAAAGGACTAATAATCTCAAAGAGTGGACAAAGAGAGAACATCAACAAGGCAGGACATGATGTTCATGAGGGAGAAAGAAGTCAGAAGCCAAAATCCACAGAAAGAGTGAAAGAGGAACCAACAGATATTAGCTGTTTGCTGGAGAAAATTTAGAAAGGGAATGTAGGAAAAAGACAAGTGAGAGGAAGTATACATATAAAGAGGAAAAAATTAAAACTATAAGAGTATACAGCAGATCTGCAAAATACCATGAATATGTCACCATCCTCAACAAACTGATGCATGAAAAATACCCTGTTCCAAGTATGGTGGAGAGAAATGCCAGAAAAGAAAGATAAATAAACAAATCTCTATTGAAATTGAACAACTGTCTCTTCCAGCATCTGAAAGCTTCTTAGCCCTGTCTCTGATGTCCCACAACTCTGCCTGGCCAAGATCAGCCCTGGAAGACCCAGTCACTATCCCATCAATCTGAGCCTCAGATGTCCTGGGTTCAGTCATGTTGCAATCCCAGGATCTCAATGTCACAGGAATTTGTAGAGACCACCAGGGATGAGCAATCCTGAGAAATAGCAACTAGAAGGTGGCAACCAGCAATCCCAGGAGGAAGAGCCCAGACGCAGTCAAACCCCAGGCATCCCGACAATGAACCCCCAGGTCCTGGTCAGTATCTCCAGATAGGGGCTGCTGCACCCCAAGGAGGTGGTAGCAAACCTGTTGGCACCCTAAACCCTAGGCTCTGGCTGTCTCAAAATGGATGTGGCCACATGCAACCAGACCTGGAGTCTCTTTGGCAGCAGAGCTCTGGGTGGTGGTGGAAGCTGTAGTTGTGGGGGTCTGTGGCAACAGGCAGGGGTTCAGCAGGAACTGCAGTCATTGGTGGTGTTGGCAGCAGGTGGGGGCTCAGCAGCAGCAGTGACAGCAGTACTGCAGACAGAGGCACCCAGAGTGAGGACCTCCAAGTGACCCCCAGGGGGCAGCAGCAGCTTTGGTGGCAGTGATGTTGATGTCAGGAGCAGCAGTGGCAACAGCCCTGTACATGGCAGCCAGGGTCTGGAGAAAAGACCTCTGGGAGTCTGAGGCAGCTCCAGTAACATTTACTAATTGGAAATCTATGACATATTTTAACCTTATGTGTAAAGACTGTGGGAAAGTTACTAACAATTATTTTTATTTTTCCATTTTGTAGATGATGAAACTGAGACTTATTGAGGATTTCTTCCCCTCATGTTACCCCATGTAGGTGAATCTAAATTAAATCCCAGAGATGTGTTGTAAAACTCAGACATCATTAGGCTCTGAGCAAAATGATACTGGCGAATAACCCTAAGTGTTTGAGAGGAAGTAAACTGAAAGAACTTTCTAATCTGCATAGAACATCTATATTAAAATGTCTAGTTCTAGTGCATACTTATGCCACAGAGAAATGAAGATGTTCTAGAGCTCAGGGATAATTTCTGGGTTGGCTCTTTCCATTGTCTGTCAGTTTTGTAAACTTCCTAAAATGCTGGAGTTTTTCTTAATATTTTCCTTTCTTTTTAAATTTGGTTCTCCTCTATGAATTTTATGCTATATAGGAATAGTTTCAATTTACTGGTTTGTGGTATTTTCATATTTCAAGCACCCAGTTACTTTTGAAGGATTAAAAATTTAAGCTTCTTAATGTGTTTTCTAAAAAAGTATTTTTAAATAAGTAACTGGAGAACTTACTTCAAATTTAATTTTGTAAACACAACCTTGAATTTCTTCTGTAAGTTAATGCATTTTTATTTCTATTAATGTAATTTTAATATGCATGTTTTCAAATTATTTTGTAATATCTTAAATAAAACAAAATAATCACTTCAAATATTTTGATATTTTATCTTAGTTATACCACATTCCAGCTGAAAAATCCTTGCAAATATGTAAGTTCAAAAAGAGAGGGAGAAATGGAGAGAATGTGAATTACTATTTTAATCATACCTAATATTAATATTTTATATATTGTGTTGACAAATTTGACTGAATTTTTATATTGCCTTTTATGGTTTCTTAAAATTTGGTTTTGTGTGTGTATGTGCTTGACATTTTTTTAAATTTCCAACGGTGTGTGCCATATCCATCCACCATAACTGTGGAATTCTGACTCAGTGAATTTTTACTTTTGTACACATTCTTATAATCCATTTTTAAAGATTTCTACTGCACTAAAATACCCTGAATTTTTGTTTCTTTTTGTTTGAAGTCAGCACCACCTCTCATATCCAGTGTCGGTCAACCATGTATATTATGCATAAAATCCGTCTATCAGTTCATCAATCTGAAATACATATACATACACAGACACACATTCATATATTTTTGGCTGTCATAAATGTTTGTTTACATGAAATGATATACTATGCATTCTCTTCAATTTGGGTCTTTCACATCATAATATTTTTGAGATTTATATACATTGTTAAATATGTTTGTAATTCTTTTTATTTCAGGGTGGTACAGTACTCTGTATTTTGTTCATCCATTAACTGGTTCATGCCATTCAGATGTTTTCTGTTTGGACCACAGTGAATAATGTTGTTATGAGCATTTGCTATAAGTCTTTGTGGGGAGATAGATTTTATGTTTGCTTTAGCCAATACCTAGAAGTAGAATTCTGGATCACATATAAGTACGTATTATTAACTCTTTTAAAAATTATCAAACTTTCATCCAAAGGGCCTGAACCAGTTTGAATTCCCACTGGAACTATAGAAGAGTTTGGGTTTCTTCACATTCTCACTAACATCTTGTATCAACAGCATTTTTTATTATAGTCCTTATCAGTGGGTATTTAGTTTGCCTTTTCCTATTGACCTGTGATATGGACTGTCTTCTGATATGTATATTGGACATTTGCACATCTTCTTTAGTTAGTCCTACTATAATTCATATAGGGTCAGTGAAATCATAAAAGTCTTTACCAGAAAGAGGCAGGAGAATTAGTCAGAAGAGGTGTGCAGAAGGAAGCATTGGTCTGGGTGATTCCAGTGTTGGACTGCAGCCCAGAGTCCAGGACTGTGGGCTGCCTCTGAAAGCTGTTTTTCTTGTGGCATTGTTTTCCAAACAGGCCACAAACCAGTTACACCCAATCAACTGTACTCCCTTTATAATACGTTGGGATTGCATCTACTATTTAATCAATGGAATTTGGGTTAATAATCAGAATTATAGTTTTCAAGACTCCCATTTGATTTTCATGCACAATTAACTTTGATACCACTCTTCTGCAGAAAGCTCAGTCGTAATACAATGGATATATTATATCCATCTCAGAATTCAGCTTTCAGTTTTGTCAGTCCTATAAGGTCTTTGTTAATCTACCCTATAAATATAAATTTTGAAATAGTCTGACTTTTTTTAAAATTTTATTTCCTTCCCCAACTGATTTCAGTCCCATTTTCCTCTACACTATCCATATTTCCTCCATTCTTCTCTTGACACCCTCCCACCGCTACCCCTCTGTCCCCCCTGTTAGGTATCATCATCCACTTATCAGGGAAAACATTTGGCCTTTGGTTTTTGGGTTTGGCTTATTTCACTTAGAATGATATTCTCCAACTCCATCCATTTACCAGGAAATGCCATAATTTTATTATTTATGGCTGAGTAATATTCCATTGTATGTATATACCACAATTTCTTTATCCATTCATCGATTGAAGGGCATCAATGTTGGTTCCACAATCTAGCTATTGTGAATTGAGCAGCTATGAACATTGATGTGGCTGTATCACTGTACTTTGCTGATTGTAAGTCTTTGGGTATAAACCAAGGAGTGGGATAGCTGGGTCAAATGGTGGGTCCATTCCTAGTTATTTGAGGAATCTCCATACTGCTTTCCAGAGTGGCTGCACAAATTTGCAACTCCATCAGCAATGTATGAGTGTGCCTTTTTCCCCACCATGCCAATACTTACTATTGCTTGTGTTCCTGATAATAGCCATTCTAATTGGAGTTAGAGGAAATTTCAGGGTGGTTTTAACTTGCATTTCTCTAATTACTAGAGATGATGAACATTTTTTCATGTATTTGTTGATCACCTGTATAGCATCTTCTGTGAAGTGTCCGCCCAGGTCCTTAGCCCATTTATTGATTGGGTTCTTTGTATTTTTGGTTTAAAGTTTTTTAAGTTCTTTATAAATTTTGGAGATCAGTGCTCTCTCTGAAGTATGTGTGGAAAAGATTTTTTCCCACTCTGTTGGCTCTCTTTTCATATTATCGATGGTTTCCTTTGCTGAGATAAAGTTTTTAGTTTGGATCCATCCCATTTATTGAATCTTGCTTTTATTTCTTGCACTCTGGGGGTCATGTTAAGGAAGTCTGGTCCTAAGCCAATGTGATGAAAATTCGAATCTACATTTTCTTCTATTTGGTGAAGGGTGTCAGGCTTAATTCCTGGATCCTTGATCCATTTTGAGCTGAGTTTTGTACAGGGTGAGAGATAGGGGTTTAATTCCATTTTATGCATATGGATTTCCAGTTTTGCCAGCACCATTTATTGAAGAGGCTATCTTTTCTCCATTGCATGTTTTTGGCACCTTTGTCTAGTATGAGATAACTGAATTTATGTGGGTTTGTCTCTGTGTCTTCTATTCTGTACCATTAGTCTACTTGTCTATTTTGGTGCCAATACCGTGCTGTTTTAGTTACTATTGCTGTATAGTAGAGTTTAAGGTCTGGTATTGTGCTACCTCCTGCATCACTCTTCCTGCTCAGGATTGCTTTGGCTGTTCTGGGTCTTCGTTCTTCCAGATGAATTTCATGATTGCTTTCTTTATTTCTATGGGCAATGTCATTGGGATTTTTATTGGAATTACGTTAAATTTGTATAGCACTCTGGAAGTATGGCCATTTTGATTATATTAATTCTGCCTATCTGAGAACATGGGAAATCTTTCCATTTTCTAAGGTCTTCCTCAACATCTTTCTTTAATGTTCTATAGTTTTCATTGTAGAGGTCTTTCACCTCTTTTGTTAGATTAATTCCCAAATATTTTTTGAGGCCATTGTAGTAGTCTGATTTCTTTATATTGAATATCAACATCCGACTTCAGTCTTTCATTGTGGTTATAAAAAGTTGACTTTCTGTAGTCTGCCTTTGGCCCCGACACCATATATTTTTTTTTTAAATATATGTGATAGAATAACCTTTAGTAGAATTAACAGGTATATTTTTCACTCTGGACTGTTCTCCCTTTTGTCCTGTCCTCATTTAGGCTAATAAAAATACATCTCCAATGCTGTAGAACAGGGTCCCAAACTGGTCCCTGGAACTGCATTAGGAGCATCGCCTTGGAGCTCCTCAAAATCTCAGACCCCACCTGGTCTCGAGCATCAGAAAGTTTCAAACTGGCCCCAGAAAGAGTATTTTGATAGGTTTTAGTTATTCTGCTACATTCTGCAGTTTGAGAACCACTGTAGGAAAATTTTCATGAAAGAATGTCATTGAATATTTGGATTTTATTATTTAAATAAAAATTCCAATTGAAAAAGATCTATTATCTCTTGGAGATTCTCATCTTATATTTTAGCTTTCTAATGTAACTCTTCCTTTTTCTCAGTTCTAGAGGTGGAATATGACTTAAAATAATTTGGCTCACAATTTTTCAACTTTAGAATATGTGAAAGTGATATGCCTTTAGTGGAAACCCTACTTGAAGTTGGAATTCTGATCTTCTCTGGGGTATAGGGATATGCTGTTGGATAGTCTCTCCTGCTGCTGGGCAGGGATGGGAGGTGCAGATTCCAGTCATCCACATATTTATCATACTGAACATCCAGTATTCTGCAGGTACTGTGTTGCCTGGGATTTGGAATCTTACATTTTGTGTGTTTATACAACTCATTTGGTGCACAAACTGTCCACTCATGTATATATATGAGATACTCAACACTTGAGTATAAAATAGGTTTTGTATTAGATGAGTTTGCCCAACTATCAGCTAAAGTAAATATTCTATACACATTTCAGTTTGTCTAGGCTATGCCATCATGTTCAGTAGGTTAGATATGTTATGTGCATTATTCTCTTGCAGTATTTTAAATATGTGATGGGGTTCATCCCAACAAATGTGGGACCCCATTTTAAATCAAATGGCATTTGCATGACCTAAATCTCACCTGAGCTAATTATTTACTAATAGAATGAGCACACTCAGTTTTATAACTTACAATGTTTGGAAAAAATCCCCCTCAATTCAAGCAGTAAATAAGATTTTCTTTAGTTTCAAATCTCCTTATGTGCTATTTTATTCAAAGGAATTGAACATAAATTTTCTGACTGAAAATTTGCATAATTATTTCATGAATGTAATTTTCAGAAAGACAAAAACACACAGAATCCTATGTACCCTTACTAGAGATGAAGAGCCCATTGAAAAAGAAAAAGAAAATGAGAGGATTAAGTAGTTTATTTCAATGTCCATTCAAAAGTTTGATTCTTGGAATTTACTTACAAATGCAGTATATTAGCAGGGCATAATCATATGTAATTCTATAGTGAGAGGTAGCTGTTAATTATAATCAAAATGACAATGAGTGTAACAAGATAAAAACCATTCTGTAATGTGAAGCCACATGGAACTAGGTGAGTTAAGGAAGGAATGTGTGATATCCCATCTTTATCACTGTTCCACATGCAACTTCTGTCTTGCTTCCATGAAAACTTTCTGGGCATCAATGAACTGATTCCAAGGCTCAGCTAGCTGGCAGAGAAAGTGGCAAAGAAAGTGTTTTCCTCTTCCTATTGAGAACAAGTTTTACTCTGCACTTCCACTAAGATTTCCTGACCACAACTTGGCCGTAGGGAGATACACACACACACACACACACACACACACACATGTATTTACATACATACATACATACATACATATCTGGCAGAGAGTTTGAAAAAGTGCAGCCATTTATCTACAAGATTATAGAAGATTTTATTAGGAAGAAGAAAAAAATTAATATTGGGAAATAACTATGTTTATATTAAAAATATGGTCTCTAAAATATTTACTGCTTAAACTTTCTCCTTTATTGACATTGGATTTATCTAAATTAAAAGTAGATTACTAGTTTGCCATATGTAAAGACATCTAAATGTTAACCATGCACTTTCATCTTTGACTTACTTTATCATTCGACTCTTGATTTAGGACACCATCCTTATATTTCATACTCTAACATGTAACATGAATGTGGTTATAAAACTCCAACAGGAGTAAATTGATTTCCATTTCAACCTTCATTGCTAACTCAGTCAAGTAAAGTACTTTTAAAATGCCAATTATGTCTTGAATGAAGTAGTTACTTCCCAGTGGTTCTAGCAAGTTATCTTCATAAAAATCAAGAAGGTTTGCATTCTTTGAATTAAAATTACTCCTTCAGTCTGTGTGCTCAAGAACTCCTGAGGCAATCATCTTCAAAGTCTTTTCTCTGTTGGGTGGTTATAGGCACAGCATTTTATAGAGCCTGTGTTCATTCGTTCTACATGGACCTAGCCAAGTTCTTTTGCAATTACCAGCTAGACAGCCTAAGGTCAGGCTCTGACTTTCTACTTTAAACTTCCTGAAAGTTAAACTTTTATGAAACAACAAATCACACAATTGCAACTTAATCTGAAATCAAGTATTCTGTAAGCAAAAAAAGAAAAAATCAATTGTCTTGCAAAGGAAATGACAGAAAAAAGCTTGTATTTCTAATATGATGGAAACAACAATCGTAATATGTCATGGAGTGAAATAATTACAATAAAATATGTCATTAGATTTTCTGGGCATTTGTTAGAAGAATTTTTAGTCATGTGTAGTATTTCACTGTTAATAAAATTTTTTTTATGAAATAGTTATTATGCTCTAAAGGCAAATAACAATATATTACATATGTAATATAAAGTATATATATTTAAAATGGCAATAAAATTCTGATATAAAAATGTATTTTCTTAACTTAAAAAGTCACCCAATTTAAAAATGAGTTTAATACATTTTTAGCTTGAAATAAATTCAGTAACTATTTTTATGAATATCCCACAAAAAGGTCAACATTAAGTAATTGCTGAACAAAATGTAAAGTAATAAATAGCATATTAAAACACAAATTTTTAGGAAGACATTCTCTGGAGTGCTATTTATGAATTTTAGTCTGAATATATTTTGTGTGCCCTTTAAAATTAATGATCAATCATTAATTTTCACTTAATTTCTATAATTTGCATGTATGGGATGGATTCTTCTGTCACATTTTTGTTTAATAAAATCTTCTCTTGGGTTTCCATATAACTTCAATTTTAGAAAATAAATTAAATAGTGAATGCGAGAAAAATTATCTTCCAATGGTCAACCGTTTGCCTCCTATTACATAAAAATATTGAGCAGTTACTATATGAATGCTTAAAACCTGGCCTATAAAGTATCTGGAAAGTATCTTTATCTATAAAGTAGATAAAGTAATGTCTTCGTATAGATTATTTTCTCTGGAAAATACAAAGGAAATAAGAGCTGTGTTCAGGGACCCACAGAACAGGAAGTTCTGACCCTGGGAGTACAGTTAGGACTTAGGGCCCACCCAGGAAAGGCAGAACAGAAGAGGCCACTAGAGGGAGAGCAACCAGGGGAACCTAGAGGATCATGGGAGAGAGCTGCAGCCCAAGGAGCCATCTGATGTGAATTCTGCACAGCCTAAAGGAAAAGGACTAATCTATATACCTGTATTTGCTATATATACCTTATGTTCGATGTCATCTAATAGTAATGTTTCTGATAATGCCAGTACCTAAATGTTCTCTGAAACATTATGAAATTATTAAGAAATTGTGGGAAGGTGCCATATATAGGGGAATATTGGATTATGGCATTGTGTCCAGCTGCACTGAAATTAAAGGCTCGGGGTTTCTCCAGTGAGCAAGCTAGAGAAGAGGGTGCTGAGAATGCTCAGTGGTGCTTAGATTCTTACTCTCAGAAGGGTGAGTTGGAGGTAGTTACAATCAGTGTACTGCAAATAAGGGGGGGGGATTCTAAATATCAGGAATTGGTAACGCATCCATAAGTTTAGTATGGACTTTTCTGCATAATTTCATGGTGTTGATCCCTACAAGACATCTCTTCCATTAAATGTTGTAGGAAGGAACACATGGAAGGTGGTTTATATATCTCAATTGTCCAATAATGGATCACTAAATTGGTCACAGAATTGATATTGGAAGAGCAATCTCTGACTCTTTCTAGGGTCCCCCAGACAAGGAGGATATTCCAAAAGAGAGTCTAAAACCAGTAATTTATAACACTGGGCTAAACACTTAGTCACTGTCAGACAATCTCAATTCTTCTGGGGGATAGAGAGCAGTTTTCAGAAGTCAAAGTTAATAAATTATGAAGTAGAAGGAGTACCAATACCTATCTAGGAAACTGAGGAAAGAAATATATTATTGAAAGAGTTGTATTCATTAGAAAATCCCAAGTGAAGGATAATGGAGTGAAGGGAAAGAGGCAGGTGTCTAAGTGTAGGTATCATAGTAAAAATGTGAAATCAGGAAAGAAAAGGAAACATAATCATTTGTGAAAGGAAGCTGGACCCTGCAGGTGAGAGTAGTAAGCACATGGCTACCGGGGCTCCTCAGCTCCTGCAAGAGATCTTAGAGGACCAAGTTAGCAAAATCTGTGATACCTTGTATTCATTCTGGAAGGGGCAGACATGATCATGCTGTAAAAGTGGTGAACTTCTTCGTCGCTGCAGGTGCATTATAACTACACATAATGGTGGGATCCATCGTGACATGTTCATGTACACAGGTTATAATTTGATCGAATCGTTCTCCTGTACCTTCTGTTTCCCTCCCCTCCTGATTCACTCTCTCTACTCCCTTGGTTCTCCTAATATTTTTAGTATTGTTATTTTAATTAGTGCACTATTGTTATATATGAAATATGTAGTCATTGTGACATATTTGTACATGGACATAGAATAATTCCTTGGATTTTGTTCCCCAGTATTCCCCCATGTCCTTGATTCTTCCCTCTCTCTGAATCTCCTTGCTCCACTCTGAGGGTCTTCCTATTTTTCTGAGCTCACTAACTGAAGTAGCAGTATTTCCAGGTCACATAACATCCTCATCAACAATAATATTATTTCATATTTGGTGACAAGCTACATATGGAAAGAGTCTAATACTGTCAAATCCCTAAAGATAAGATCATATAAACAAGTCTATTGTCATCTATTTGTCCTATATGATTGAAGGGTAGAATTTAGAATATCTAGTGAAGAGAACTGCAAATGACTTCAGCAAGTTTTCATTTTTTATTATAATTCATAAACCATAAGAAATGATATCATTGTGATAATTAGACTATAAGCAGCAATTTCTGATTGCAGGTTTTTTTGTCTATTGTAAACATACAGCCTAATCTCAAGTGGACCAGTGAGACACATTGTTCACAGATTTTTGGGGACATATTTACATGTCATAAAAATTTCCCTTGTTTTAAGTGCACAATTCAACATGTAATAGGTAGTAGTATATTACATTATGTGTCATTGAACTTTTTAAGAAAGTTCGGGCATATGTGGTTATTAATGGAAGAGAAGAAGTATAGTTTAATTGAAGATGTAAATCTTCTTGCTCTTCTTTGAAGTGAAGACTGGAGTCATTCTAATGCATTTTTTAACCTGATGCAATATTATTCTTATTTAAAAAGATTTAAGGAGAATTCTTAATCATTTTCTCAACAAGTTGGACATTCAACGGTTTGTGATGTAACTGTCTGGTTGGGCATCTGGTTATTGTGAAATTGAGTTAAGTGCAGAACTATGTGTTTTAAAAGCCAGAAAAAATGAATGGTAAGGTTGAAATTTTGTTAGGAAACTAAAAAAGTTGAAAAATAACTGTTGCTTCCATGGAAATTATCCCACTAGAGAATGATAAGAGGGCAGAGGTAAGAATAGACTTTGATCATTTCACTTACAGAAATAGCAATTTCAAAATAATTTTTTAAATTTTCTTATTTGTTCTAATTTGTTGTGCATGATAATAGAATGCTTTTATACATTTTGATAGATCATACATAAATGGAGTGTAATCTTTGTTTTTCTGATTGTTGTAGTATCACATTGGTCATGCAGTACATGAGATAATAATGTCTGCTTCACTCTATTATCATTCCTTCCCCCAAACCCCCTTGCCTCCTTTCACTCCCCTCTACCTAGTATAAGGTAACTCTATTCTTCCCTATCGGTCCCTCACTTATTGTGAATTAGCATCCACATATCAGAGAAGACATTCAGTCTTTGATTTTTTGGGTTTGGCTTATTTCACTTAGCATGATATTTTCAAACTCCATCCACTTACCTGCAAATGCCATAATCTCATTCTTCTTTAAAGCTGAGTAACATTCCATTGTAAATTTTAATGTACGCATTGTGAAGCAGGTGCATGGTACTCTGGTTACCAACTTGTTGGGGTCTAGTAAGACAGAATACCCTGGTATTCAGCAAGTTACCTGAAGTGAATTTATTACTTACAAGGAATCTTCAAGGGACAACACAAGCTTAGGATTCATTACAGAAATTTAAGGTTAAAAATATGTGTTAATGTTTAAAGGATTACATATTTTCTTTGTGATTCCATGAATATCTACCAGTTTCATGATTTCATGAAAGTAGTAACATGACTTACAACAAGTCCATATTTACCAATAAGGTTTATGACAACAAAGTTAACAGAATAAAATGCAGGAAAACAATATACATACACAGAAGTCAGAGAAGTCACATACAGTTTTCTTTTCTCCACTCTTTTAGGAATTATGAGAAACCATCCTTCTCACTTGTTCCAAATGGCAGGAACGCATTTGAACAATTCCTGCCCAAAAAAGTCCTATTGAATTAAAAGTTGACAAAATGAACACAGAATTATTTAGTTGTAATATAAATGATAAAAATATTTATATTTCTCTTAGGAATCAAGAGAAGAGAGGCAGGCGAGGTGGTGCATGCCTATAAAGCCAGCTGCTCAGAGAGGCTGAGGCAGGAGGATAGAGAGTTCAAACCTGTCCTCAGCAAAAGCAAGGCACTAAGCAACTCAGTGAGACCCTGTCTCTAAATAAAATACAAAATATGACTGGAGATGTGACTAAGTGGTCAAGTGCCCTTAAGTTCAATCCAGTGTACTCCCTTCCCCAAATAAAAGGAATCAAAGGAAGAAATTCCAGGTTACTGTGTATAAAAGTAATTTATGTTACTTAGTGAATGAGGGCTGATGTTCTTTGTTAAAATACAAGGCACCTCAAATGAAAGAATGTACACCTTCAAAACCAAGTAAATAGTCTTGAGCTATTATTTTAACTCTCAAATTAGGTAGAAATAGTTACAACATGTTCTGTTCCCTGAGTTTAATTTTCAAGAGTAAAGTTAGCAATTGACAATATTCATCCAATTTCACCATACGATTTTAGCCATTTTTCAAAATTCAGTGTGTTATGTTTAAGGCACTATTTTCAAAACAGAACTTATTTCAATAAGGGAAATAATGTTTTCATTGTCCATACTCGTTGGCCTGCATGGCTGTTGGCAAAGGGATGTATCACTGCTATGATGGACAAAAACCAATTTTTTACTTTTGTTTTTTATTGATTTTAGTTCAAACAGCCATATGAAAATATTGGTTCCAATATGGATAGAACAAGCTTATAGTTAAAGGTATGAACTTTCCTCTGGACAGCCACTTTATTCAGAAAGCTTGGCACAAGCTCTCAGTGTCCACCAATAGCACCTTACTTATACCATTCCTGTATTTTCTGTATGTTCTCACCCACAAACAGCACAGAAGTGCAGGGAAGTTTATTTCCATGAAATATAACCTTCAGGAAAGAAGTAAGGGGTTGATGGAAAAAAGACCCATCATTCTCACACTGCAGTGGGTGTGGAGGGGTCCTCAGGACAATACTGTTTATTATTACAGGTCCAAGAATCTGCAATGGGATTGAATCCCCATTGCTCACTCCAATAACTGATTTATTAATAGACATATTCTTTCTTCCTTTTCTTAAATAAATTCCCTAATTTTTAACCAGTAATTCCTGTCATCATCTCCCACATAAATTGTTGCTTTGGGAATAACTTCTTTATTTTCTCAAAACAGGATTAATGGACTCTCATTTGTATCTCTCTATATCTGTGGTATTCCTTTCTTTTCCCCTCAATAATACAGTTGTAAGTCATGTCGATCTTTTCATCACCATTGCATACTCAAATATTAGGAGGCTACCTGACAACATCAATTAATAAATATTTGATGACTGATTGGATGGGTAAGTGAATAAATAAATGTATGCATAATCAATAAAAAATAAGACGGTTCCAAAATACAATGGTGGTTATCCACTATCCTACTGCTTCTAGGCTAATGGCAGTTTTGCTTTGTTCTTATGATTGCTAATTAATTTAATTTTTATCTTCTTTTTATATTATTGTTCTTTGTGTTTGTATTTTCTTTCTTATTTTTTGGCTCTTCTCCCTCAAGGGTTTATGCACGTACTTGCTTTGCAGGATTGACATACTTAATCTAGCTCTCCTAGGGTACTTTCTTCCAATTTTATCCTTAGAATCTACCCTGTATACACAACCTTCTGATCGACTCTTTATCCAACACATTGATCAGTGCACAGTTTTTAATAAGCACTTAAGCTGGAAATTGTATTTCCTTAATTTTGCATTAGAAACTTCAAGTGAAAAAATAACAATTTTTAAAATGAATATTGAGAATAAAATTCAGATAACCTTAATACATCCAAGCCCCAATAGGATGTTTTCCTAGTTACCTAGTGGTTAACTGCAGAAGCACCTCAAGGAATAATAGTGCGGAAACCTGGACCTGACCAGACACTGCTATCATTATTCCTAGAGACCTCGAATTGAAGGGACCTGGCTTACTGAGTTTCTCACAGAGGCAAAACCATGGAAAAGTTACTCTCCCTCTCATTTTTCTGCTTTCCTGAAAGGGCTCTTCATTGGCCAACCCCAGCAGCAGCCAGAGGACACAGGTGTATTCATCTAATGTATACAGATTGCTCTGTCAGGATGGTGGAATACAGCAGAAGTTCCAGGGTGGATCTGGAACAGCAATGGAAGACCTAATAGGTACTCATGGATAGAAAACACATTCAGCATTCACTCCTACTCAGACAAGTTCTAAACTTCCAGATCCCCAGTAGCAAGTAAAGGAAAATATTTTATGTAACATCTTAATATTTGGAGACAGTATAATGAAAAATGTGGTAAAAATATATTTCAATTCTGAACCAATGACATTGAAGATATTATAAGGAAACAGAAATGCTAATAGCATGCTAATGCATTGAAGAAAATGCAGTTATGTAGCATTTTTACAATGCGGAATTAAAGCAGAATCAATTAATTCCGGTAAACTCACTAATGAAAAGAGCATTCATTACCAAGTTACAGTTAGCTCACAGCAAGAACTTCTGGTGTGCAATTGCTCAGTAGGGTGACTGTAGAGAGTGACTGCATATGGTGTATTTCAAAATGCTAAAGTATTCACTACAAAGAAATAATAAATATCGGACAGGTTGGATATGTTTCACTGGATTCTACAATGTGTATCTACAGTAAAACATCACCTGTTGAACCATTAATGTGTATATTTTTGTGTTTTTTTGTGTATTGGTTCAACATAAATTTTATTTTACATAACAAAATTAAAGAATAGTAAAATGTTCATGCAAAATAAATAAAATCAGCATACAATAATGATGCAGGCCCATCAGTGTTTACAGCAGTGCAATACACAATCGCCAAGTTATGGAGCCTGCCCAGGTGCCCAAGAACAGATGAATAGAATAAGAAAATGTGGCATATAAGCACAAAGGAGTTTCACTCAACCATAAAGAGGAATGAAATAATAGAATTTGCAAATAAATGAATGGATCTGGATAAATTTTGCTTAACAAGTAAAGCAACACACAAAATATCATGTGATAAATCATTTTTCTACTTTTCTCAGTATTATACACATTATTATAAAAAAGTGTGAACTGGTTCCCAAGTATGTGATATTTTTACTGTATCTTTAAATATTTCATTAAATAGTAAAAACTTAATATCTCATTATAAAGCATTTTTGCCACCTGGCCCGGTGGTGGCATATGCCTCTAATCTCAGCTGTTTGGGAGGCTGAGGCAGGAGGCAAGTTCAAAGTCAGCCTCAGCAACTTAGGGAGGCACTTAGCAACTCAGCGATACCCTGCCTCTAAATAAAATACAAAAAAGGGCTGCGGATGTGGCTGGTTTGAGAGCCCCTGAACTCAATCCTTAAAACCTGCCCCCTTAAAATTAAAACATCTTTGACTGTTCCTGTTATTCAAAAATTATAGTTAGCTCTTTGGCTCTTCTAATTGTCTACTCATTCAATGTATTTAGTTTTACTACAACCATTTGGGAAATGCAATTCTAATAATAACTTAAAAGGTTGAATACCATTTTCGGATATGGTAAATGTGAGATTCAGTCATACTAATATATTATGGTTAGTGATGATGATATTTAACATCACTGTTTAATTATCCTAAGGATATGTTAGAATCCTACCTGATGGTTTAACACCTGTAGCTAAATTTTTCCAGGACACAACCAGTGTCCCTATAAAGTTGAAAAACAATGTTTTTTTTTTTTTCCATACAAGCTTGTAAGTACATTTTAATAGCAATTTCAAATATGTGTAGATACAATCAAAATTTCTTGAATTTGAAAAAACAATTGCCAGATTCCCATAATATACTTTTAAATAAAATATTGCATAGAATTTTTTTCTATAAAGTATTGACTAGATGATATTTTCTGCATAAAGTTTAAGAAATTTCATTAAACCAATGATTTAACAAAACAACAATATCCTCAGAAAAATACAAATAACTTATTTGCAAATATATTAAATATATATTAAACAACATAAAAATGCTGAGAAAATATGTTAAATTTCAAAAAATTGAGATTACTTTGAGAGTAAGAGAGACAGAAAATGTTTGAATAAATCATACACTGACAGTAAACCCTGTGTTAAAGCTAAAAGGAACCTGATTCCTGTTTCCATATCTCATCCAGGCTTCCTTGCTGTCATAACCCATGGCATAAGTCTTCCTCCAAATGACTAAAGGACACTGAATCTGCCAGGGAAACCTTCACAGTATTCCTTTTCAGCTCCTTTTACACTGTTGTATAATGCTTCTGCCCAAACAGTCTGAGTTAATTAGCATCAAATACAAAAATTTCCTCATTAAGAAGGAAAATGTAAATCAGAAGTACAAATATTCCTTTGAAGGAAGAATCAGTTCTGATTAAGGCAAAGTTCTTGATTACAAATTTTATCTGTATTAATTAATATTAATATTAAAATGTTAAAATGTATTGTATATATGCATATATTAATTGATTTTACTATGCAATATAAAGACTATAGTATATGTTAATATGGTATAAAATATAAAAAATACTATGCTTATTCAAATTCAAATTTTGTTTATTGTGATCTTACATTATAAATCCCTCTTACATGCTGGTAAAATTCAAATGGAAATACTTTTTTAATTTTTTTTTTGTTTTACATAGTTATCCATGACAGTAGAATGTACTTTGATGCATCATATATGATGGATTATAATTTCTCATGCTTCTGGTTATATGGGATGTAGAATCCCACCAGTCATATAGTTATATAAGTACACAGGATAATAATGTCTGATTCATTCTACTATCCACTTCCATGCCCCTCCCCTCCCTTCAATATCCTCCACTAATCTAAAGTAACTCTATTCTTCCCTAGCCTCCACATTGTGAATTACTATCTTCATATCAGAGAAAATATTTGGCTTTTGGTTTTTAAAGATTGGCTTATTTTGCTTAGCATGATATTCTCCAGCTCCATCCATCTACATGAAAATGCCATAACTTCCTTTTTCTTTAAGGTTGAGTAATACTCCATCATATGTAATTATTAATCTGTTGAAGTGCACTTAGGTTGGTTCCATAGTACATCTGTTGAAGGGCACGTAGGTTAGTTCCATAGTTTAGCTATTATGAATTGAGTTGCTACAAACAATTTTGAACCAAACACAGAATATGGCTGATATTTAATCATACTTATGCAAAACTTGGGCAAGTCATGTGATATATTATTTTTAATGCTTTTCTTTCCATTAATGTGAAGACAATTTTTTAATGTGAAAATATTTTTATATATATATTACGCCTCTCCTAAAATGAAATATATCACTACTTTTATTAAAAATGCTTTCATAATTATGTAAATCATAGGCAATGATATGTACTAAATTGAGCTATCTTTGTTTTCATTTAACCAGATATAATTTGCAAGAAACTAGGGATGCCATGGTATCACATAAATCTTGTGCATATCTGAGTCTCTCTTCGCCAAAACATCTAACATAATACAAGCAAAAAATCTAAAAGCTTTAGTAAATGAAAGCATTTCTGTTTTAAAAGCTACACAGCACAGAACTTGCTTGTTCTGAAGGTGCGTCCTTTTAGTGTACTTTACTGTGGGGAGCCACCCACATCTAACAGAATCGGGCTTGACTGAGCTATGGGACACAGAGGCCTGACTCCTAGGAACTGGCAGCCTTGGGAGACTGTTTCAGATAGCTTGGGGTAGGTGGCTCTGTTCAGAGTTGGCTCACCATCTGAGGACATGCTAATTCTCTAAGCAAATGACTTCCCTAACTCCAGCCCTTCCTGTTCCTCACAGAAGAAGTCCCTCTGGGTCCCTCTTTACCTGTGGGACTACAAATAAAGGGAGCATGGCTCCTTCCCTTGTCAGGCCAGATCGGGCATGACTCAATCCGTCACACCTCCTCCCATTTGAAAAGATTATTGGCTCTTATGTTTATTTGATTACATAAGTTTCTTAGTGATTAATCAATAGTCGGCACTGTCCTCCTAGAGAAATCCTTCTCCTCATCCACACTGGAAGTGGTAGATCCCCCACGCTCAACCATGCTGAGTCCACAGGTGGAAAAAGGTGTGGACAACCAGAATTTTCTGTCTCACACAAATCATGCTAATTTTGCAATATGTGTCCTTTCCTACAAAAAAGATGGCATATTAAAATTTGTACTAATTTGATTGATGGCAGGATCTGTAATATTTATTTTGCTTGGTGTGATATTGGTAGAACCATACTCTGGCCATCAAAGGTGCTTAATAAATATTTTAATCATATTTTGTAAAGAGAGATTTTATTATATGATAACAAGGCATAAGGAAGTTTGGAAGTTGAAACAATTTAAGGTAGTCCATGATGAGGGAATCTCCTAATTTATTTTATTCTACACTTCATGAAGTGAAAAAAAAATAGTTTGTAGTTTTTTCTGATGGAATCCAGGATTCAAACACCATAATGTATTGAAATATATTTTCAAAATTCCAATTACTAAGAATTAATTTAGAAATTCCCGTTATAAAAAATATTGTATAAGAAGAGTCAATCTACTTACATATGAATTTATTATTATTATAGTGCTTTTCTCAAAAATTTTACTATCTTAAATGAAATTATTTTTAGAATATTAAGTATGAGGAAGCCTTTGATCCCTGTTCTGGGAGAAGATTTGTGCTGTTATTTCTGATGCAAACACCAGTAATGAATAGTTATCATATTTCCTCACTTCCCCTCTGGCTGGAATCCACATGAGCACTAAGGACTCTGGATTTCTGGGTAGCACCGCGATACTTATAAACAGGCTGGACTTGTATAAGATTTAAATACATCATGCTTCAAAAGTTAGCCTGTGTCCCAAAATATTATCGTGTACTAATACTGGGAACTGAGACCACATCTCATTCAAAACCTCTGTTGAACCTCCAGGAAGTAGTCACAGTGATGTCTTTGGAGGGCCTTTCATTTTTATATTTTTAAAACTCAACCTTTCTAAGGCTACATGGTACCTTGGATTGCTTTGCAAGCCTCTTATTTTCTCTTCATTTCAGAATTTAAAATTGCTTTTAAGAATAACTTTCTGAATGTGTTTTGCAATACATCTTAGGAAACATCCATTTTTCAGCATGATGTTCAATTACAAACCATAAACAGAAAGTTCTAACTGGAATTAGCTTTAATATTCTCATTGCTTTGCTGACCTTTCACGTCCCAAGTGTTGCTATTCTAGATCTTAACTCCTTCGAACCTATTTACCACTGCTGAAATCAAATGCAGAATACTTTTACTATCAAAATAACACAGTTCATTAATAATTCTCTTTCAAATAAACTTCTGTCCCTGGACTATTACTTAAATACCAAATAATCTTTATTCAAAGCTTTAAAAGGCATCAGAAACACAACACACTGAGAAATGGTTTATTTAGCACAGGTTGCCCTGGAATATGGACAAATAATGTCAGGCACTAAGTTCTCATGTATTTCAGTAAATACCAAAGTCTGTCCTCATCACTCCTATTCAGAGATTATGTCCAGGTATAAACTATTTTCAAATAATAAGATATTCTCTCTGGAAATGAATTTAAAATTACAATGAATTGCAAATATTAAATAAAATTTTCAAGCAGGACAAGATTATAGAAATCAAAGGCTTCAAACTTTGTGTGTTTCTCCAATCTTCACTGAAGTACTTTAATCACACTTGTAATCAAATTGCATGTCTAAATTTGTTTTATCTCTATACTCTATTTTCTGGTCCACATCAAGTCCCTCTTGTTGTTGGTATTTTCCTGCAGTTTACATCAATAGAAATCCACGTTCTTCCCTGTGGAGAGCATTTATTGCCAAATACATCTAATTTTCTGAAGTGTAAACAGCTTTGTATCAGTGTTATCCCTGATGTCAGCAATTAGCCCAGGCAGCAGCACGATCCACTGTGAAGCACACAGTTTTGATGGGGATGGTTGATCAAATTCCAGTTCTTTGACTCAGGACATAATTTTGGAACAAGTGCCTGACTAACCCTCATAAAGAGACACTATCCTTAGTCATCAATGTCTATTGGAGGGGTCGGGAATCCAAATGTCCTCAGAGTGGTACAATAGTAAGGCTGGAAAAAACACCTATCTTCACTACTGATAATCAGTGTGTTAAAAGAATGTGACTTTCTGGGACATGTTACTCAGAATGTAAGCCCTAATGGAAGAGAAATGCTATTTAGTTCCAGTAAATTTTTTACATATGGTGCTGGGAGCCCAGGACAGCATTTTTTCATTTCTATGAATTTTTAGGATATAGAGAATTTAAAAATTTTACTGACTTCTCCAAAGAGTTTAATGTTACAAAGACATTGACTGACCTCACAAAAGACTGAACACAATGTAACTACTCTTGAGAGCTGCAGGGTAGAATAACAGTTTATTATTTAATACTGCCCAAGTTCTTAATTACACACTGGTAGTTCAACCACTATGGAAAGTTGTATGGAGATTCCTCAGGAAACCTGGAATGGAACCACCATTTGACCCAGTTATCCCACTTCTGGGTATATACCACAACTGAAAATCAGCATACTATAGTGACATACAGTCACATCAATGTTTATAGCAGGTCAATTCACAATAGCTAAGCTATGGAAACAACCTAGGTGACCTTCAACAGATGAATGGATAAAGAAAATATTGTATATATACAAAAGGGAATATTACTCAGCCATATAGAAATATGAAATTATGGCACTTGCCAGTATAAATGGATGGAACTGGAGATTATCATGCTAAGTTAAATAAGCCATTCCCCAAAAAACCAAAGGGCAAATGTTCTCTCTGATATGTGGATGCTAGCCCACAAAAAGGGAAGGTGGGGAGGGAAGGATAGAAGTTCACTGGGTTAGATAAAGGGGGATAAAGGGAAGGGAGGGAGGATGGAAATAGGAAAGACAGTAGAATGAATAGGACATAACTTTCCTATGTTCATATAGAAAGAATGACCAGTGAAACTCCACATCATGTACAACAAAAAGAATGGGGTTCTGATTACAATGTATGAATAATATGTCAAAATACACTCTACTGCCATGTGTATCTAAAAAGAACAAATAAAATATTATAACTTAAAAAATAGTAAAAAGCTAAATTTAACAAAATTTTAAATAATATTAGAAGTAACCTGGAGAGTTTCTTTTATTTTGTATGTAGTCCGGATCTAAACTTGTAGGTTATACACCTTGAAGTCCAAGAAGTATATCATCATACAGTTCTCACCAGCCAGGAACACCTCTCTCTTGTTTTCTCTGTCTGTCTCTCTCTGATTTCATTCAAATGAGAAGAACTTTATACAATGAAAAGCTTTCTGTAATATATGAGTAAATGTAATACATTAAAATTAAACTTGGGGCTGGACTGGTAGCTCAGTGGAGGGGTGCTCGCTTGCCTAGCATGTGTAAGGCACTGGGTTTGATCCTCAGAAGCACATACCAATAAATAAATAAAATAAAGGTATTTAAAAAATTAGACTCAGTTCATATGATTTCATTTCAAGTCACAGATTTTTAAATGAATCAAAGTTTTAAGAAAAGCATAAGAAAATAAAACAATAATAAATTTCATAAAACATCTTTTAATCAAATCAATATTTGTTGTAAAATTGATGAATTCCTTTCAATATTCACATATATTATAATACATTTATATATTCATGCAAATTACTTTGATATTCAGAATTGTGAACTAAGAAAGCCCTAAAGTGAAAGAGAAAGTTTGATTGGTTGCTCTATCATTCACCATTAGAGGACAAATCATTTAATGGGGTTAATCAAAAAATTTCTCATTGAAATGCAAATTAAAAATACACTGAAATTTTATCTCATTTCAGTCAGAATGACAACTATCAAGAATACATGTAACAACAAATGTTGACGATGTGGTGAAAAAGGTACATGCAACCATTGCTGGTGTGACTGCAAATTGGTGCAACCACACTATGGAAAGCAGTATGGAGATTTCTCAGAACACTTGGAATGGAACCACAATTTGACTCAGTTATCCCACTCTTCAGCATATATCGAAAGGAAATAAAATCAGCATACTACAGTGACTCAGCCACATCGATGTTAATAGCAGCTTGATTCACAATAGCTGAACTTCCACCTAGGTGCCTTTCAAAAGATGAACAGATAAAGAAAATGTGATACACGGTGGGGCATGCCTGTATTCCCAGTGGCTTAAAGGCTGAGTCAGGAGGATCAAGAGTTCAAAGCCAATTTCAGTAAATTAGCAAGACCCTAAGCAACTCAGTGAGACCCTGTCTCTAATATTTAAAAACAAAACAAAACAAAAAACAAAAAAACCGGGCTGGGCATGTGGCTCGGTGGTTAAGAGCCCCTGGGTTCAATTACTGGTACCCCCCAAAAGAAGAAAGAAAGAAAAAAGAAAATGTGGTCCATATACACAATGGAATATTACTCAACCATGAAGAAGAATGAATTTATGGCATTTGCCAATAAATGAACAGAACTGGAGATTATTGTGCTAAGTGAAATAAGTCATTCCTCCCAAAACAAAGGCCAGATATTCTCTCTGATATGTGGTCACTGACTCACAATAGGCAAGGGGGAGAGAGAATTGGAGGTTCACTGGGTTGGAGAGGGAGGAATAGGGGAATGGAGGTGGGATGGGAATAGGAAAAGCAATAGAATGAATCAGACATAATTTTTCTATGTTCTCATATGAACACATGACCACTGTAATTCCACATTATGTACAACCACAAGAATGGGAAGTTATACTCTATGTATATATTCTACTGTCATGTATAATTAAAAAGAACGAATTAAAAATATTCTCACCCTTTGAGAAATCCTAAAAACTCAATTCCAACTTTTTTTTTAAAGAAAAATAAGGAATTGTAGGTTATAACAAATTAAATAATCCAAAAGTATGGCATTGAGATTTAGCTATGTCATTTCTACCTCCTCTACCTTAGTTCTGTGCAGGAATTCTTATAGTTTATTGTGACCATGTGGTATCAGTTGTTCTCAAGTTCATCAAACCCAACTGTAAAGGGATTTTTTTTTCAATTCTACCAAAAATCTAAGATTTTTTCCATGTGCTTAGTCTTGCTCTCACATTTTAAGTGCTCTCTGTGGGGATGTGACTCACCAAACACACAAAGCAAGGCTGTCACTGGAATTTCCTAGAAAGAGTAAATGCATGCTAGCCATGAACCAATATATAAACCTTTTTATATTGAAAATATCTTATGAATTGCACATTTGAATAATTTGATAGGGAAATGGAAACTGAATAAATAAAATTCCCAGTGAATTATTTAAGTCACTGAATAATTTAAGAATTCAGTGATACTGCTTAAGAGTAGATTTAGGTACTGAAAAAATACTTCAGACACAGCAGAGCAGACACAGAAAGACAGCAGAAATCACTGAAAATTAACATACTAGTCCTCATAATTGAAGTCCAGAGGGAAAAAAAAGTTGAAACTAAAACAATAAAATAAAAATTGTGTTTTTAAATTACAGATGAAAATACATTGCTTAATGATTTTGCAATTGGAGTCTCAGACAAAAAAATGCCAGAGAGACACTGGTGTGTTAACTACTATAACTCTTTGAAACTTGGCTGGCAGTTGCTCAGAAAGCTAAATGTTTTCACAGTATGACTGTCCAATTTTATTCTTGAGTTTACCCTAGACCAATGCAAATAACATGAATCTGCATTTTTAAAAGTATATTTACAGCAGCTTTTTATTAATAGCCCCAAACTAAAAATGACCCAAATTTGCAATAACTGGAGAATGAAGACTAATTTTAGTATATTCATTCTTTGGGCTATTGTCCATACAGGTCTACAGAGATGACCTGATAATTGATTTATTTGCTTCCCCTCACTCCATACAGAATATTTTCCTTAAAATAGCCAGAGTAATCATTCCAAATATAAGTAAAATATGTCAGTTTTCCAATGAAAATTCACCATCACCTTTTCACCTTCCATCATTCTCAAAATGCCTGCGGCAGCTGTTAAGATTTGACAGTGGGCTCACCGCTCTTAACACACTCCCTACAGGTTGCTTCTTCTCGTAGTGACTTTACTGATTTTATTTGTTTTGGAGATAATTAAAAATGTTAAGTTAAAAGATATTTTAAATTTGACTTTTGATAAAATGTCGCTTTAGTAACTTTTCATGCATGCTCTAACAATTTACATTTGTTGAATTTAAACAATGGAAATTTGTTTGCACAGATCTGAAGGCAAGAAGCTTGAAATTAGTTTCAGCAGGTCCCAACTAAAGTATCAGCTGGGCCACACGCCCCCTAGCGGAACAGCTTCTCCTTTCCTGTTCGCCTTCTGGTGACTGCTAGCTTTTTAGTCTCCTGGATTCAATGCGATGTTCAAGGGGGACATCTTCAGCCCTTTCTCTGCTTTGTATTAACATCACCTTCTCCTTTGTGTTTGTCAGAATCCCTCTGTCTCCCTTTTAAAAGGACACGTGTCATTGTATTTAGAGACCAACCAAATAATCTGAAATAACCTCCTTTTCTCAAGGTTCTTTTCCTTAGCACATCTTTTTGGGGGAACATATTTTAGCATGCCACAATAATAACTGATTTATCAAAGAGATGGATATATACCTTTGTAAATACACCATTGTAGTCTGTAGATTAGAACGTTCACATTTTCTCTTTTAAGACCCAGTAAACTCAAGCACTATAATCTCAGATTATTTAACTATATACTTGATTAAATATATAAAAGAAAATATATAATTACATATAATTTTACTATTTGTTTTATTAAAGTGTTTCTTAAATCTTTAATTCTGCTGATGGTTCATTGCTCATTAGACACTTTCTGGGCCTTTGCCATATGCTATACTTAGTTCCACAGGTAAATGTGGTAGCAGAAAACAAATGAAATAAAAAAAATAATAAAAGTAAATAAATTTTAGAGCCATAAAAATTTAAAAGTTCATAAGAACAAGCAAAATAACAACTGTGAAGGTGTCTTACCTCTAAATTACTGTGCAGATGTTATATGCTATTTAATTCTTCCCACACTAATCACATACTACCTATAGCTACAACAATCCAAACATGCATCTTTGTATCAAGCTGTTACAGAAGAAAACTCTCTAAAATATAGTGGTTTACAACAGCATTTGTTTGTCAGTCAGCAGTGTGGTGTGGGTCAACCCTAGTGCTGCTTCTGATTTACTTCTATAATTACTTTAATCAATAAACTCTGCCTGAGCTAGATGATCACGAGGGCTGCACTGGAGACACTCATGATTTTATTGCTGCCAGATGTTTTCATAGGATCAGGATAGGCATCCTCACAAGGTGGTTCAATCCAAAGCAAAATCAGAACAGAGCATATCCCGTGTGCAATCACATTTTAAGTTTCTTACCAGGCAAATTTTAGCTCCCAATTGGCCAAATCATGTCATGTGACAAGGTCCTAAGGCAATGTTCAGGGCATGGATATAAAGAGCCATGTATCACTGAATGTTGGTGTTATAATATTCTCCCACATTCCTTATTTTTAAGCATTTTATACAGTGCAAGTAAAAACACTTGATTATTCCATACCGAGGATCTGCGGAAATCTTTACATGTTTACAGGAAATATTTTCTGCCCTTGAATGTGTCCAATATGGTCTGGGGTTTTAACTCAGGGATAGAGCACTCTCTCAGCAAGTGTGAGGCACTGGGTTCAATCCTCAGCACCACATAAAGATAAATAAATAAAATAAAAATATTGTATCCATCTACAACTAAAGATTTTTTTAAATGCCTGATATATTAGTTTCTACAGTTTCACACCTGACACTTTATTACATTGTTTTAAGTAAAACAGGGGCTTCCATCTACCCTTTGAAAATCCAAAGTTCTGCTTAACAAAATAGAAAAATAGAATAATTTGGAACAATGATCTTACCACTGAAAAAGAGTTCTTCAATTTCTTAGATGTGCAAGCCAAAAGAAACCAGAAAATGTGAATACACAGCACACATGGATGAGACTATAGAATGGGATGCTGTCAGAGACCAAATATTTTATTAATAAACCTTCTTCTCGAATTTATCTCACATCTGAATGTTCTTGTTAAAATCCACTGCCTGTTCATTGTATTCCAACACACTAAATTGTGCTAAGCATAAAGAAAGCAGTTGAGCAGTTTATTGCGTCATTTATTCTTCTAAGTATTTGCTTACTACTTTATGGGCAGAATACTGAGATAGGGTTCCACATGCCATACTCTGAATAGAAAAATGACAATAAATCTACATGCTATTAGATAAAAAAAATAAAACTACAAACTAAACTGAAAGTGTTACCTCATTAATTTTGCAAAGACAAAATTCATAAATAATGATTATGTTTCATGATGTTTAGAGATTACTCTGCATGTCTTTCAAGGAGGTACACTAAGCACTGGGAAAATATGCAATTGGTAAATCCATCATACAATTAAAGAAGAGAAAGGCAATCTCCTTCATATATCTAATATATGTATAGATATATATGTATATCTATATATATACACATACATACATACACATAGATGGAATCCATTTATTTCAGTGGAGGGTAAGAAATAACAATGATTTTATAATTTTTAGTTTTCCATTTATACCATAGCATCTCAGCCTACTAAATCATCAATAAATATTTGTTGCAAAAATAAATATGTTGAATGATTCAATATAAAGCCATCTACCTATTTAATAAAATGCTAAAATTTAGAAAAATCATGAATCAAAAGAGTATTCCATTGCTGTAGGCTATTTATAAATGAACTAGTTATCTGCTTGGATAAGTGAGTTTAGCTACAGCTACTATGAAAAATGGCATTTGTTTATATTAAGCAAAAGATTTTATATAAACCCCAGAAAAAAATAGTTCTTAAATGTGCCTGTTATTTTTAGTAATAATATTAATAACCTGAGCCTGATAATATGCAAAAAAGAGGGTTACATTAAAGATGGCTTTATACCTCATATTTTTCTTTGTATTATCTAGAAAAAACAATTGAATATTTGTTAATTATGATTTATGGATGTATGAGAACATGTACAGATTAGTGTCCAAATTATTCATTGTTCATTTGGCCTTATTCATGTAAAAGCATATAAAAAACAGATGCCACAGTTTTGATTTTTCCAATGTAGCTTCTTTACTGACCGATACAAATTAGATACACAATGAATGATAGTTCTTGAAAGAATGAATGAACGACAACAACAGTACTCAGGAGAATATAAACATATTGTAATTGCGATGGTGATTTGAAAATGATTTGAAAACCCTGACAACTTGATAATCTGCAAATGAAATGATAGATCCGTTCTTAGAAGGGAAAAAGACAATAAAATGTATAGTGACCTGAAAATTAAATTCTTTGGAGCTTTATCTATTAAAATAACTTTGAGAGTATAAGCAGTATGCATTAGCTCCAGGTACTATCAAATTGACACTCCTGAAAATTGTGCAAATATTTTTTCTAAGATAAGAGACAAGGGAAGAAGGATGAAGTAGAAAGTTGTGGAACAAAGAAAATTACTAGTTACTCTATAAAGCTGCTGTTACGATTTTCTGCAGAGATAAGGAGAGGGAGTATGTGTGTGTGGCAGTGACGGGAAATGAAACCACCAGATAATTTTTAAACAACTTCTGTAAGGAATGAAAAGAGAAACCGGCAAGAGATAAGTAAGAGATTATCAAGCTTAGGTATGTCCAGAGGAGACAGACAAATGATGCGGGAAGAGCTTAACTACTGAAGGAAGTCCAACAAAGGCTCCTATCAGAGTTCTCAAAATTGTTAACTTTGAGGCCATGGAAAATTGTAGGACTCCTAGTGCCTCAGTTTTCAAACCTGAAAAAAATTAAAAGTTCAAATCTGACAACTAAGAAATTGACAGAAATACATTTTTTTTTTCTTCTGAGTGAAAACTGCATATTAAAACAAGACTTGTGTTAAGGAAGAGGTTTGCCTGTCTAGGCCTACTGATTGTTGTGGAGAGTGGATTCTTTTGAAAAAAGGGTCCACTTCAAAAGTGAGGTGCCTGAGAAGGGAAGGAGCAGCTGTCAGAGCAGATGAACTTCTCCACCTTTATGCAGAAACATTCTTTGTGAAGCTTAGAACTGGGCTTTTTTTTTTTTTCCTGATCATTTTAATGTTACTGTTTTATTGAATTTCTTTTTCTCCTCAAACTACTTGTCATGAGTATAAGTGCATTTTAAGTCAGACTGATAATGTGCATAAAAACTATTAATTTTAAGGAATCTCCACACCACTTTCCAGAGTGGCTGTACCAACTTGCAATCCCACCAGCAATGTATGAGTGTACCCTTTTCCCCCCATCTTCCCCAACACCTGTTGTTGCTTGTATTCTTAATAAAAGACATTCTAACTGGGGTAAGATGAAATCTTAAGGTGGTTTTGATTTGTATTTCTCTTATAACTAGGGATGTTGAACATTTTTTCATGGATCTGTTGATTGCTTGTAGATCTTCCTCTGTAAAGTGCCTGTTCATTTCTTTGGCCCATTTATTGATTGGGTTGTTAGTATTCTTGGTGTAAAGATTTTTGAGCACTTTGTAGATTCTGGAGATTAGTGTTCTATCTGAAGTGTGTGTGGCAAAGATTTTCTCCCACTCTGAAGGCTCTCTCTTCACATTGCTGATTGTTTCCTTTGCTGAGAAAAAGTTTTTGAGTTTGACTCTATCCCAATCATTGATTCCTGTTTTTATTTCCTGCGCTTTGGGAGTCATGTTAAGGAAATCTGGTCCTAGGCCAACATGATGGAGATTCGGACCTATTTTCTATTATGTGCAGGGTCTCTGGTCTAATTCCTAGGTCCTTGATCCATTTTGAGTTGAGTTTTCTACAGAGTGAGAGAAATGGGTTTAATTTCATTTTGCTGCATGTGGATTTCCAGTTTTCCCAGCACCATTTGTTAAAGAGGCTGTCTTTTCTCCATTGTATGTTTTTGGCTCCTATGTCAAGTATGTGATACCTGTATTTATGTGGGTTTGTCTTTGACCCAGCTATCCCATTCCTTGGTCTATACCCAAAGGACTTAAAATCAGATTGCTTCAGTGATGCAGCCACATCAATGTTCATAGCTGCCCAATTCACAATAGCTAGATTGTGGAACCAACCTGGATGCCCTTCAACAGATGAATGGATAAAGAAACTGTAGTATATATACACAATGGAATATTACTCATCCATAAAGAAGAATAAAATTATGGCATTTGCAGGTAAATGGATGATGTTGGAGACTGTCATGCTAAATGAGATCAGCCAATCCCCAAAATCCAAAGGCCGAATGATCTCTCTGATAAGTGAATGATGATGCATAATGCGGGGTGGAAGGGAGGCAAGAATGGAGGAAGGATAGATAGCATAGAGGGAAGGGAGGGGTGGGGTGAGGGAGAGGGGGTAAGAATAATAACAGAATGAGGCAGACATCACTGCCCTGTGTACATGTATGAATGCACAGATGGTGTGACTCTACTTCGTGTACAACCAGAGAAACAATAGCTGTACTCCATTTGTGTACAATGAATCAAAATTAAATAAATTAAAAACTATTAATTTTATAAGGTTTGTATACATTAAATGAAAGGTATGAAAACACACTGCTGTGACTGAAGCACATGTTTTTGCTTAGTATTCATTCAAATTTTCTGCCCAATCTCAGTTACATGCATATCTATATTTTCAAACTCCCAAATATTCTTTAAATCATGCATTGTGCTATTATTTCTTTATAAAGTTTTCTTAAAATTCTATAAATTAATCATATTACTTGAATATTTACAAGGTAACATCCCTGAGAGATCAAATTCTCTCTAACAAAATACAGTGTGCTTATGAGGACAAAGGTTTAAGCATATTTTAATTTGCTTTGGGAATGTGACTTCATCTTTTCTAGCCATTCAGAGATGCCATAATGAGGCTGAATTTTAAGGGTAATTATTTTAGATTTCCCTCCATTTCTGTCTCCAGCTGGAACATTCATATGCTATGCACCTGATGTATTTTTATCATTTTAGTTTGCATATGACCTTTTCATTTTTCAAGAATTTAAAGGAGCTTATAAAAATGCTCATTATAAACCATTATGAGCAAAACCTAAGGTTTTCTCTGCTCATTCTTTATGTCAATCAGTTTAATAACTTGTTAAGAATTGGCATCTTCCATGTTTCATTCCTGAATAATAACTTGGTGTGTGATATTGCTGTAATTGAACAAATACATATAAAGCAGTCATGATGCACCAATTTCTACTTCCATTCAATAATGTTGTTGGGTGAAGAGCAGTACATCATTGCATTTAGTATTTAGAGGAAAGTGTGTAAGAATGTATACAAGCATAAATAACACTTTAAAATTCATCTGGAAAGCCTACTATAAATGAATGTTCAGCAAATCTTGCTTGTTTTTTTTCTCATATATTCTCAGCAACTCACTTTTATTCTAGTATATATTTTAGGCAAGTTTAAGTTTCACTCCTTATTTTTACTATGCATTTTTGTGTGGAGAAAACTTGCAACAATATCTGAGAGTGCATACTGACATTAAATGAAAAAAACATTTTGCTACAAATTAAAAAAAATTAATTTGGAAAACACTGGAGTAAGTAGGCACCAGATGATAAAATAAAACTGTATCACAGAAAAATATTTTGAGAAGTCATAGACTTGATATACATTTTTAATGAAACATTGATATTTAATCAGAAGAATAGAGAACCCTCCTGATCCCTCACATGGTCCACATACCATATTCTGGGATTAAAAACTTGTCCAAGAAACTTTAGAAAAGTAACAATTGTACAAAATAAAAAGTAGAAATCAAGCCAAATATATTCTCAATTTTCAACAGAATTAAAAATACAAATCAATAACAGAAACTTGAAAAAAAACCTCAAATGTTTCTACATTAAAGATTCTTTCCTAAATAATAGATCAACTAAGAACGTTTCCAGACCAGAGAATTTAAAAATATTCTGGACCTAATGAGAATTAAATTGTATCCTGTTAAAATTTCTGGAACACAGTGAAAATCTTCTATGCAGAGACATGCATAGGGGTAGATGCATGTATTTAGCTGGATTGCTGTGGAGTGTGCCTGCAATCTTATCTGCTCATAAACTGAGGAGGAGCATCAGGTATGCAAGGAAAGTCTGAAAACGTATTAAACCCTACCTCTAAAATGCATATATTTAAAAAGGAGTTAAATTCATGTTCTACTTTAAAACACGATGGAAAAAAGATTAATGTAAACCTAAACCCCATAAGGTAAAAAATATATGGTTAAAATTCGAACAGAAGCTGGGAGTGTTTGCTCAAACATCTAATCCAGCTACTAGGAAGGCTGAGGCAGAAAGGGCAGGATTTCAAAGTCAGCCTGGGCAACTTAGTAGGATTCTGTCTCAAAATAAATAAATAAATAAATAGTGTTGGGGGAGATCTCAGTGACTAAGTGCCATTGGGTTCTATCCTAGTGCTGCAAAACAACAATAATAAGCAAAATAAAATAAAATAAAACAGAAATCAATGAAAATGAAAATAGGAAACAGTGTAGTAAAACAAATCCCTATTTCCTTGAAAAGATGAATAGACAAATTTGTAACCAGACTAACCATGAATAAAAGTAAGAAGACACAAATTTGCAACACTAGAAACAAATGAAAGTAGGTGATGGTTGTGGATCTGAGAGACATGAAAATTTTAATGAATGAACAATCTCATGTCCACAAATTTTATAATTTTGATGCCAGAGATCTATTGTAAGACACAAACTCAAAACAAAATAAACAGATAAACAACAACAACAACAAAAAACCATCTCACACAGGAGAAATAGATATCCCCACACCTATTAAAACAATTAAATACACAATTAATAAGTTTACACTAAAAATGTAATAGGCCCTGATATATTACTTGGGATTTCTACCAAAACTTCAAATAAGAAATAATACCAATTCTATGTAATTTGTTTCCAAAATATACAAGGAAATGTAATACTAGCTAATTTATTTTGCTAGCAAACATTATCCTAATATCAAAACTAGAAATGATATTCAAAGAAAGGAAAAATACAGACCAATATATTTTGTGAATATAGATACAAGAAGCCTCAACATATGAAATCCAGTTTATATGTGTATTTCAAACAAAGGAAATTCATTTCGAGTTCCAGACTTCTACAATATTCAATAATTTGTCAGTGTAATCTACAATGCCAATTGGTTAACCAAGAAAAATCATTATAATCATATACTGAGTTTAAAAAATTGTCAAAATGCAACAATCATGCAATATTTAAAAAAAACTCAATAAACTAAGAATAGAAAGGAACATTCCTAATTTGATTTACCTAAAAATAATTATCTAATATTGTACAAAATGTAGGAACCATAACAAGTGTGTCTGCTGTAATTGTTGCTTCAACATCATAGCAAAATTCTTACCTAGTACAATAGAAGAAATAAAAGGATATAGTGATTTTAAAGGAAGAAATAAATATTTATTTGAATATGACATAAATGTCTATGTATAAAATTTGCCTTATGTACAAAAATCTCAAATAATTAGCAAATATAGCAACATTAGAGGATGCAAGTTTATTTAGAATGAGTCAATCGCTTTCCTACATATCAGTGAACAATTAAAATTTTAAAAATTTTATATGCCATCTTGAATACAGACCAAAAGGAACCATTTGGGTATAAATTTAATAGATTATGTACAAGATCTTTACACAGAAAACTACAAAAACTATTAAATAAAGCAAAAGTCATACAAATAAATGGAGAAACAGCCAATGTTTAAGGATTAGGAGACTCAATATTTTTAAGAAGTTAATTCCTTCCAAATTCATTTGAAAACTCAAGCCATTACAATGAAAGTCTAAAAAAAATTACTTCCTAGTTACCAACAAATTTGTTCTAAATTACTGTGGAAAATCAAAAACCTGCAACATCCAACACAACATTGGAGAGAACCACGAAGTACTCATGTTCTCTATTTTCAACACTTACAAGAACTGATACTGATCAAGAGAGTGTGGTTTTGCAAAGGAGTAAACACAGAGATCAATAGCACTGAACAGAAAATCCAGAAATACACCCCATAAAAGCCACTGGGCTTCTAATTATTTTCCCAGGTGATTTGAAATGTGTGTTCACACAAAGACCTGTATGTGAATACAAAGAAATCTTTATTCACAATCTCTGAAAGGTAGAAGTAACCAAGGTATCCTTCGGTAGGGAAACTGATCAACTGTGGTACGTCCATACAGTGGAATGAATTCCATAAAAACAAAGCATTATCACACCACATAAAGTCAAAGATGAATCTTAAATTCATATTGCCAAGAAAAACAGCCAGTGTGTAAGGGTTACAGAATGTATTACTCCAGTTATGTAACATCATGGAAGGCAAAACCATGAAGATGGTTCAGAATTCATGTTTTCCAAAAGCACAGGGAAGGCTCTGGAGATTATGTGAAGCACAGCATATTTTCTTTTTAAGCAGTAAAACTACTCTGTGGAGATTGCAATGGTGAACTAACAACACTATTAATGTGTCAAAATCTATAGACCATTACATTACAAACAGTAACTTTCAATAAATGCAAGTTAGAAATTTTCTTTAGCAGATTAAAAGGATTCAAGGATTGAATGAGAATGTGACAAAATAATCTCACTGTTTAACAAAAGGTCAAAACCACATCACTGGCAAAGTTACAATGAGTAGCATTGGAAAATCTAAGACTGAAGGCTAAAGAACTCTGATAAAGTTGTTTTATGGCTTAATAGTCCTTAAACACTATACTGGGATTGAACAATTCCTAAATGGAGGGCAGATGTTAAGAGGTAGGTTTCTCAGTAATGGAGTGAAAGTTTTCATAAACAAGAGAGATCACAAGCAATAATCTAGATGTAAAGAATTTCAGATGGGGACATCACCCGGACGCATTCTGAGCCTAGTGTAGCTACAGATTCTTGCACACTGTAACATTTACTGACATACATTTGCATTACATGGCTGATCCACACACACTTTGTACTTCCTTGTTTTGTCATCTGAGTGGACCAGAAACTCACACCTCCTAACAAGAAGCACTTTTACCCTCCCAAATATTTGTAAGATAGTTTTCAGCAGAAAGAAATAAACCTTTTTGAAGAAATGGCTGATTCTAGAACTGGGACAAAATAGTATATAAGACAAATCTGGAGATTGCAATGGCAGAAAGTAAAACAGTGTGCAATACATACTAACAAACACGCACGCACACACACATGCAAAAAAATAAAAATTAAAAACTACTGAGGACATGTAAAGGGCTGTAAGCATGAATGGAAATAGGTTTGTGAATAAAGTAACATTGAATTATATGCCAACATAACAAATACCTTTGAGTTCACAGTCATATAAATAGATGATTAAATATGTAAATTGAGAATAGATGCATCTCTCATGCAAAGTCCAAATGCTTCATGGTGAAACTCTGCTCTCAAGTCATTGGGACGTAGCTCCATGCCTCTTCAGTGTGGGAAGCATGGGGAGACTCTATGCAAGAACTGCAGTAAGGACTTGAGGGAAATTAGCAATGTGCATGGAGGACACCCGGCAAACCCGGAGGACCTTCAGCCAGAGGATGAAGGTTAACACCAACAGTGATGTCACTTGAATAGCATGACCCTCTGATATATGTGAAGACAGTGACACTTTATCTCTGTGGTCTTCCCCAGAAACATCCTCAGTCAAATCATCAGAGGAAAATGTTAGACAAACAACCAGTGAGGGACAGTCCACAAAGCACCTGATCAGTAACCCTCCAGACTGCCAAGAAAATGAGAAACAGAAATCTGAGGAACTGTCACAGCCATGAGGATCCGTGAGTGACCAGATGACCCTATGCAAAGATAACACTTCATGGGATCCTGAAAGGTAAAAGTTAGGAAAAAATATGGAACAAAATATGGATTTTAATTGACTGAAAAGTATCAATACTCATTCATCATTTATGAAAAATGAATCAAATCATGTAAGAGTAGGGAAAACTGAATATGAGATATTTATATGTATATATACACATATATACATATGCATATCCACACATATATATGTTTCTGTATTTAGTAATTTTAAAAGTTCATTTTTAACATAGTTGTTATGTTACTAGAACAGCAGTGAAATGAGAGAGTGGACAATGGTATTGCAAATGAAGATATTTGAATGTTTCAGTGGAAGTATATTGACGTAATAGGGCAAGTGATAGGAAGGGTGTGTGTGTGTGTGTGTGAGAGAGAGAGACAGAGAGAGAGAGAGAGAAAGAGAAGGGACAAAGACAGTTTAGAGTGCATTAGAGAAATTTTAAATTCGGGAAGAGGAAAATGTAGATTTGGATTTGATGAATTTAAAGCCAAAGAATTGCCGGGAGTATATATTTAGAAAGTAGAAAATACAACTTACTTTTAAATGTTACATATAAATATGCTTTAAGGCTGACAACATGTATGTATATATGCGTATACAGATATATACATATGAAATTAAGGATTCCTTGAATGCTGTTTGTGCAGAGATGAAAATTGCCTTATGAAACAACCCCAAATATATGATGCAAAAAAAGAAAGAAATGAAAACAGAGTGAGTACTCTGTGGAATTGCTCTTATAGAACATGTGAGGGTATAATAACCTTAAAAGAGGAAAGAAAAAAAATAATGAAATGAGGGGTGGAAGCAGAATTTGAAGATGAGAGATGACAGTGTGCTTTAACTTGTTGGAAACCACAGGAAGATGAAAGGAAGGGTCGCTGGAGATTTTCAGTTTTGAAGTTACTAGTGAGCTTCAAAAGAGACAGACTTCGGGTGTTAGTCAGTCCTGAGTGAGTGAGGTAGAGAGTGCGGTACACTGCACCTCAGGACTGACGGACTGAAGTGTGCACTTCAGAATTCTGTTAGGGTCCTGGCTCTGCCACTTGAGAATTTTGTCTAAATAGGTGTCTTACATTATAGTTCTAAGCCTGATATACTAACTTACAAATAATGATAGAGATAATTAGTGTCTCATCAATATATTGTAAGCATTAAATATTTATAGCATGATTGTTGGCATAGTATATGCTCAGTGAGTGAGAGCTCTTTGTATTATAGTCATTGCATTCTTTAAAAATGTTTACATAGCAGAAGATCAGTAAGATTTGATACTTGTTACTAACCATTTTGATCATTGTAAGTAACCATTCATTGGGATTTTCAATAATGGCAAGTACCATATTCAGTGAATGATGGATTGGGAGAAATACAAGGTAAGTAAATTGCTTCTGGAATTTGCATCTTTACTTGTTGCTGAAGGTTCAGGTAGAAGCATGCTCAAGGTAGCTAAAAAGGAAGAAATTGGACATAACTGAATTGAAAAGTAAAGGTCAGGGTTGCATTTAGATGACTATTGTGAATGTTTTCAAAGGTATAAGATGAAGTAGTTTCAAATATTTGGATTATTGGCAATACACAAATGAATATCTTCAGTTACATAATAGAATTTTACTTTTACTGTGCAAAAGTATTGTGTCATTCAGTCTTGACTCTTGAGTAAGATTTGGTATCAGAATCAATGATGTTATTTTATTGATAAAGTATAACAACATGTTGTAGGATGAATCACAATTGCCAGAAGTTTCTGTTAATTTTACTTGTCATCATAGAGCAATAAATAACAGTGTAGTGGTTGGAAAAACAGTGAAAAGGTACCCAGAATGGACGTTTGCATTAGAATTATTTAACTCTCCATGAAAAGAGAACTTCACCTCCTATTCAGTTATTATTTCGTGACTTTGCAGTAGTTCTCCGGGCACCAGTACCTTTTACAGCATTAATTTTAAAGTGAGGCAATAAAACAAAATGTGATTAAACATAAATCCCTAATGAATTCAAGAACTTTGGAAAAAGTTAGTGATTCATACTGACTTATGAAAATCCATGCACTAAGAATTATAAGAAACTTGAACAGTATGGCATTTCACAATAAAATTTGGACTTATTGACATGCAATACACACACACATAGTAAATTTAGTCTCTTTGTTTTATGATAATAAATATCAGAGACAGATAATTACGGCTATCCAAGTTTTTGTGTAATTGTGACTGTTTATATGTCCTTGCCATAGTGAGACAGAGTTATGAAGATAATTAACTTAATATTAAGGAAATAGATATTTATTAATCATCTAGATATGTTATTTCTATATTGCACCCATGTGCCCATTTGTGTGTTTGTACGTGTGTGTCTGCATAATAAAGAATGTGGCATATCGTCCAATAGCAAACAAGAGTTTTGGGTAAATGATTGGAAGATTAATGGCACCAGGATGGATGAAACGTGGCAGTGAAATTGTAAACTAGAGAATTCACGCTGCTGCTGTTTGAGATCCTGTCTTCTCGACATAACACTGAAATGTGTCAGAATTTGTTCCTATCACGTTTGGCAGAAAACTGAAAGGAGATCTGAATTTCAAATGGAACGCATTGTAATTAAATCTGTAGTCCCTTTTCCCTGCACTCATTTGAAGCTCATAGTATATGAAAAAATTTTAAGAAAGTATAACTGTTTTTAAAAAAGCAGCTGCAATTAGCATTATCATAGAGAATGAAGAAAATACTCATCTAAATATAAGGGTAGAGCAAGTGGAAAAAAGAGAGAACTACCAAGAAAATCATCATCACAAAAATAGGATAAAATATTAAAAGAAATTTAAAGATAATACAATGAGTCATTACATCCACAACACACACACAAAATAAGCAAATAGAAAGCGCTAACAAACAGAACATAGAAAAACAACCAAAGAATACCAGATAATCTCCCAGAAGTGAAGGTTCTAAGGCTGTATTTAAAGAAATCCTCAAATATCTAGTCCAAAGAAATAGGAATTCTCGTCTTGGCTCAATAGTATGAAATCTCATAAGTCTGAGGTTAAGAAAAAATTTGAATATTATCCAACACAAACCATTTCACACAGAGATGAAAGAGTGATGCAATCATCTTCATCTCATCAGCAGGGTTGAATGCCAGAATGTGATGGAAGAACACTTCAAAATACTGAGGAAGAAACAGTTCCAACAAGAACTGAATATCCAGACAAGCTGCTATATTTGTGGAGGAAAAATAGATATTTTCAAGCAGGGGGTGATTTATAAAATTATCCGTCTCACAGGCGCACTTTTAGGAAGGAATACTTAGTGTACTCATTTTTTATCACCTTTTTTTATATCTAGTCACAGCTTGACCATCTCACATATAATACCTATGTATTTACATCTGTTATTAGTAATTCGCATTTTTATACAATAGTTACTGAACATTTTTCAAAGATTTCTATAGGGAAGAGCAAATGTCTTTCCATTTTTCCTTCCTATAATTTAATTTTCCTCTTTGGCTTGAGATCTGGGCTCTAGCTATTCTAGTAGCTTTTTCTCGCTCTTCCTATGCACACCTCTACCACTTGGTTTTGCTAAGGAACTTTTGCATTTGTATTTATCAGAATGACTTCTTTGCTGTGATAAAAGTGGCAAATTTTAATCTATGATCAATCAAATCCATACTCAAAGATTTATGTGATTTATGTCTTAAAGATCTCTATGAGTCTCAAGCTTTTTTGTAATCTGCAAATGATTCAATGGACTTCACATGATTGTAACTAGAATTTAAGAGTCAATAAATTTCAGAGGAAGCTTACACAGCATTAGTGTGCAACAAGTCAAGTTTATCAGAGTGACCAGAACATTTAGAGATGAAGGAGATTTCCTCCTTGGACATTCCTAACCAGAGCCAGAATTTGTTACAAAAGCAATTTTAGACTATTTCTAGTATATCAGTTACACTGTTTCACTGTTAGGTGTTGATATAATATTCTTTGAATAAAATTAAAGGTATTATTTTAAAAATATATAAATAATGTAATTATTTATACATAATATGTACATACATACTTCTGTAAAGATACATATGCAATACCATAAAATTATAGTTTACTTATCATTAATAGTCAAATGACATTTTTATATTGCTTAATGCTTGAATGAAGGCCTGTGAGTGTTAGTATAAAATTTTTAAAAAACCCTAACATATTCCAAATATTGAAATATTAGGCCTGTTTTTGTCATAGCATTAAAGTTATTCAGTAGCACTTCTAATTAATGAATACTCATATCTCTTCTCCCTATGTCAGTTTTTCTGGTTTCCCATTGTAATGATTATTTCCTTCATTATTTTCTATAATTCTTTTGTTGGCTATTATAAACCGAATAATTTTTTGTTAAAAAAGCCCTGCTGCCTGTATTGTTGTTTCAGGACAAATCCCAAGTAGATAGATGAAATTCTATCTCCACACTTGTCATTGTGACAGGGCCTTTGAAGAGGTAAGTAAGGTAAACGGGAGTTACATGACTAGGGCCTAACATCATGTGCATGGTGTCCTTTTAAGAAAAGAAAGAACATAAACACAGCCAGTGAAGACCATGTGAAAACACAGAGCAAAGGGATCACCAGAAATCAAGAAGAAATGCCTCAGAAGAAACCAATCCTCAGAACTGAAAGGATATGCATCTCTGTTGCTTAAGCCTATCAGTCTTTGATATTTTGTTAGAGTAACCTTCACGTGCTAATATAGTAGTGTTGAAAATGTGAAAGATAAATGTACTAAAAATAAAAGACTACTTGTGTGATAAGATCCATAAGTTCCATACTTTTGCTTAATATTTTAGTCCTGTAGTTTTAAATAACCTGCCCTCCCACTTTTCTTCATGTCACCATGGCTTCTGTTGGATGTAGACCCAGTGATATTCCTTAACAAAATGTCATATGACACAATTTCTAACAATAACAATTGTTTCAATAGGAAGTGATGTTGTACATTAATCTTCTTCTGGAGGTAATTCTTTATTTCATAGCTAATTATGTTGAGTGAGCAAATCTAGAGCTTGCCTTAATTTTGCTCTTGGGTAAGATGATGACATCCTAAGCTTTCTAAAAATGTATATAAGCATTTCCCAAAGTGTATTATAGTACAAAGTATTACACTACATGAATATTTTAATGCAGTTCCCAGGAATGAGACTAAACTAAAAACAGGGTGGTAAGTAGAGGAAAGCAAGTTTGTAAGTCATTCCAAAGAGGGAGAAAAGGAGATCCTACAACTGGTAGACACCAGGAAAGAGATGGGAAATGCAGATTGGAAGGGTCCCATTGTCACAGCGTCAAAACTAATAAGGTAATAGATAATTTTAAAGTAAGGGTTTGTGAGTGCATATGGCTGAGTATTGTTTACCTGTTATTCATATTTCTACATGATTTTCTGATATGTGAATTCTTGATTTCATGATCTTGCAAATGTTAAATATATCCTCATAGATATTTTACAACTATAGCTAGTTATTGATCATGTATTTTGAATGGACCTGTAAATAACTTTAATTTTCTACTTATACAAGACTTCAAACTTTTGGAAGTCTCTTTTAGAAGTTCAATATTGAGAAAATATGCCACTTTGTAATGAGTTAATATTTGTTATGTATATTTCTAGATAGTATACAATCCAGTTGAAAGTCACATGAGTGAAGTTTACTAGTAAGCTCATTAAATTGAATATTTCTTAGAAACTTGCATTAGATTGAAAATTTATTTACAGGGAAGCTGTAAAGGATGATGGATCTGAGGATTGTTGTTTATGAGAGAGCAAAGAGGTAACTCTGAGCTGCAGTATTAGAATGGTGTTCACAAAGTACATGTTACTAAGTAAATCAGCTGCCTGATTTTGCATTTGTGTTCCTTTTAGGATTTAGTCATTGAATTTAACATTCTGAAGTCCCTGACTTTTATTTGTTCAGGAATATAATAAATATTTGGAGACGTGCTGTAAATCTAGCCTATGTTGTTTGATATGTATTTTATTTCATTGATCATCAAAGAGTCACTAGATTGTAAGAAACTCTAAGAAACTAATGAATTGCTTTCTATATTTAAATTAATAGCCTTTGTTTCCTTTGAAAATATTCATAGAAATATAAGCTGATATTTTATCTAGTACTGAAAGGTTAAATGATTTGGTGACTTTTCAAAACCAATTTCCACACACCACTACAGTATTAAATAAAACCAATATTTATTTTAATGTGGAATTTGAGCCCTGAGGCCTCTCTTTATAAAGAGGGATTTTTTTTTTCCATTTCTTTCTTAAAATTTTATTTTTTTGGAAAAAAAGTAATACTTGAATTAACATTCTTTAATATGAACTAATATTAGGATCAAACATTTTCAAATTCATGAGTTACATAGTGAATTTGATATTATCACATTTATTTCAATTTTCTGAAAGGGTAGGAAAAGCAAATATGTCTTGGCATACAGTTTAAAAAAGAAAAACCTTTGCATTATAAGAAGATGGAGTTCGGAGAGTTTCCTTTTTTTCTCAAAAGGAAGGAGAAGAGTCAGCAGGGTGCTATTGCTCCTTGAAGGTGTCTTTGTTTCTTCCTCTTTATCACTGAATCCTGCAACCACATCACAGCAGAGTGTAGGGTACACCACTTTAAATGATAAGAGTTTCAATAGGCACTTTAGTGGAATTAAGAAAAATCTAACACTCTTCCACCGTGATGCCACATAGCTATCTTCGTTGTAGGTTGTCATGTCAGTAAATCGTATTTAATAGGCCTGAGCTTGTCTCAGCATGTTTCTGAAATAACAAAACAAAGCAAAGCAAGTACATATGGTAGGATTTATCTTGTGTCGACAGAATAAAAACCCAAACTGACAGTGTGATAAATATAACCACTTGCTAGAAACCAGATGGTCAAAAGAATCCTGTGCGCGTGCTGACGTCTCCTTGGGTTTAAAATCTCTCCTGCCCGCGCCAGCCTCCGCCTCCCCTAGGTGACTTTGTCGGGGGTGTAGCTCTCTTCTTCGCCAAACAGGTCGGCCAGGACCTTAAAGCGCGGTCCCCAGTCGGCCAGGTAGTCGTAGTCCTGGTCGGCGTCAGTGGCCAGCGAGTCGATGGAGCTGAGCGAGCCGGCCAGCGACCCCGCGCCCTCGTAGGCGAAGGTGGCCAGCGAGTCGTAGGGCGGCGCGGCGGGGTCCAGGTCGTGCTCCTGCAGCCGCTGGTGGATGAAGTCCCTGATGTCCGTGCTGTCTTCCACCGGGGGCCGCTGGCGGGGCAGGCAGAGGGCGTCCGGCTTGATGTCCCTGCGGACCTGGTTCTCCTCCACCGCGGTGGGGTTTCTCAGCGCCCCGATGTCGAAGGCCTGCGTGTCCTCCTCCCCGCCTCCCTCGTCGTCGTAGTGGATGACATTGTCCCTTATGTCCTCCTTGGAGGTCATCAGGGTGTCCTTCTTCCTCTGCCTGCGCAGCGCGACGTACAGCACAACTATGGCTGAAAGGCGACAAGGTGCAATTGGGGGAAAGAAGGCAGATCAGTCGTTTGTCTCTCCAAGGAGGTTAGAATTGATCAAGGCAGGCTGACTGTCTCTCGTCTTAGATTAAACACTCTATAATCAACAGGCGCATGTATGTGTGTATGTGTATGGTTTTTCACTGTCTAAAACTAACTTCATTTGGAAATGGTAACAAGAAACCACTGCACAATTACTAAAAATATCAGTTTTGTCCTTGTATTTCAGTAGTGTAGACTCCGATAATACAAAAACAGGGATTGGGTGATGATTGGTCTAACCACACAGAGAGTTGTAAGTGTTGACATAACAGAACTTAAATGTTATTATCTGTAAGTGGCATGTAAATATCATTCATAGTTAATTTCCAAATAATTTCCAATGTCCTCATTTGCAAATTGAAAAATTGTGCTTTTATTGAAATAACTGAATCTTTCTGAGATAGTCAATTAAAAATAGCTTAGAGGAACAAAATTCCTTTGATTTACAGTGGAAGGGTGTAGAAAACCCTTGCCATAGAACTAGAGAGTAGAGAAGAATACATCATGATGAAACTCTTTATTTCTCTTCCTCCAAAATTAGAGTCAGGCTAACTGCAAGGAGGGAGACAACCTGGGAGGACTTCTGCTACCAGGCCTTCAGGAATGTTTAGCACTCTGCCTTTTCCCCAGGGCCCATGGAATCCCAGAACTAAAGAGACTGTTATTTGGTTGCCTGGGCAGTATTTACCAGGCTGCAAGCCTCACAGAGAAGCCCTGCATGCAATTGGTCTTGGAGTCATCATGGCAGAAAAGCAGACTATTTTAGACTTGCCTAAAGGCCACCTAAAAGAAAACCAAGTATCCCTAATTTCCCATGCTTCCCATCAACCCACAAAGGAAATGAAAATGGAAGACCTAGTGAAGTCTGTGATTGGACACCGATGTCAAAGAAGAGTGGATGTTTAAGCACACACCATGGCAAGATGAAGAGTGTCAGTACTTACTACCACGTATCAGCAAATTCACAGTATCTAGAACAGTGCAGGTATGTTGTAGACACCAGGAAGCATGGAATGAATGAGGTGTCAGGGCAATGTAATTAGGAGCTGACATGTTACTAGCTACCCTGTTTCAGGGACAAATAGCCCAATACACTCCTAACATGCCTACTCTTGCCAAGTTGATATCAAATTACCCTGTTATTCTAGTAGTCATGGGAAAAGAGAGGAGAATGAGAAAGGAACACTTGATTTGAACTTAAACACCTCATTGATCATGCTCAATTCCAGGTGTGAGAATTTTTTATTGAATGTGCTCTTCTTTTAAGTTTTATATCAACAGCACAAATAGATGCTAAGCATTATTTATTATAAATTTTAAGGGTATAAATAATGCTTCATTTTGTTTACCAAAGTTACTGATGTGGAATTAATGATATGCTTTGTACTTTGAATTAGAATTTTATCCTTCAAGACAACATGAACACCTAACTCAAGGAATGTCCCTGAAGGATATCATCGAATTCCTTCCTCCATGTTCTACCTCCTGACATTGGTTTAACAGTATTGTTTCCTATCCTAGAATTACTGGCAGATGTTCATCTTTGTTGGAATTCTTTTTATTGAATGGAAAATATGCATATATGAATTGATTCCACAGTGCCCAGCAGTGTATCTGTTGTACTTGGATTTTAAAGAAGTGATGCAAAATAGAAAATCTCTTTGTACTTGTGTGAAGTGGGCAGCAAATTAACCAGTGAAATGGAAAAGCTGAACAGTTGATGGAAGAGGAAAGCCCTAAAATAGGTTGACATTCACACTCACCGAGATGTGAACACATTTACTTCAGTCCTTTTCCTCTGTACTGTGCCTAGATATTTTAGCCTTTTTGTTCAGAGTAGGAATAGTTAAAATTTTTAAGAGCAGAGATGTGGGGAAATTGGAAGAAGAATTGCTTCTGAAAGGCAGTTTTAACAAAAGAAAAACAAATTTGGGGATTCCTTTATGTTCTATTTCTTTAGTGCCCTTTCCTTTTCTTCTCTTTTCAGAATTTGAGAATTTTTGTTATCTTGTACATTTATGAAAAGACTAGGATCCTTCATTTAGTAGTAATAATTACTGGAATGTAAAGTGAATTGAGAAACCGTTGTCCAAAATGGATATTTTTAGAGAGAATCTCATTCTGCAATGGCCACAAACTGCTAATACTTGAAAATCCAGTTTCATATTTTAAATGATGTAATTTATAAGGGATTAAATAGGAAAATACATTTCATAAAATATTGCATTATAGATAAATTATCTTCAAACCAGAAGTGACAGCTCAGTGAAGAAAAATGTATTTACATGGTAAACTGAAGTGAGAGAGAGAGAGAGAGAGAGAGAGAGAGAAAGAGAGAAAGTGTGTGAGGATAGTGTGAGAGAGAGGAACTTGATCAATGTTGAAACTAACCTAAGAGTATAACGATGCATAGTAGGATTGCAATCAAAGCGCCAGTGCTAAGTCCGACAGGCAGAAAAATTGCTTCCACATTACAAGACAGGATGGTACCATCAGAGTCACACCTACAAACTCGAATAGTCATTGTGTTTGTGCTGCTCTGGACGGGGTAGCTGCTGTCTTCTATTACAACAGGGAGGAAATACAACTCTTGCTGCCTGCGGCTGTATCCATTTCTTCGGGTTTCAATTCCAGCAGTGTTGTCTACAAAACAGGACATTCGTGATAACATGGTTAGTGTGAGGGTCACTTCAATTCTTAAAGTTGGTACGCACTAAGTGGTAGGATGCTCTTCTTGAATTGGCAAAATGCATCCTTATGTTAGTTACGTCTAACATCATTATGAAAGCTGCCAAAAAGAAATAATCCTTAGGGAAGGAGGAAACACTAATCTTGTCTGGCGTAAGAATTAGATTTTGTATTCGGAAAGAATACGGAATAGTTTATAAGAAGAGAAGTCGTTGTGTTACCCTGGATTTTTCTTACATGAAAATGTCATCAAGGAAAAAGCACTTTTGTAAATGTTCTCACGCACATTAGCAGAGCAAAAATTAGAAAGCATTGATCTGTAGAATATTTTCCATAAGAATCTATTCTTTAGAATATATTAAAAATCTGTTAACTACTTCAGATTAAAATTTGTTCTTTTTCCTGTCTCCATGCTTTGTATGGATCATGTATACATATGAATATATACATATTTATATAGAGACCCTCCATATCCACAGATTTCAAAGCCATGGATTGAAAATTTGGGAAAACAAGCAGTGGAAAAATAATTATTTATGTAGCATTTGCATTTTATTAGGTATAATAATTAACATAGAGATGATTTAAAGTGTTCAGGAGGTTGTGCACAGATTATGTGCAAAAAATATATTATAACATATTTTATAAGGAATTTGTGTGTCTAAAAAAAATTGGTCTCCATGGGTGGCAGGGTCCTGGAATCAATCCCTAACATACCAAGTGATGACTACATTGTGAGTGTGTGTGTGTGTGTGTGTATGTGTAGGTATATAAGTGCTTTCACTATTGCAAATCAGATAAAGTACAGAAGACAGAAAAATACATTCAGGTTACAAATATCAAAATACATTAAAATTTGTAAAAATTTACCACCACATTTACCACCTTAATGTAAGTAGAAAGGAAAATCATTTTAACTTGAACAAAATCAATAATAGTGATATCTACTTGTAGAAATAAAAGGCACTAAAATTCCATTTCGTACAAATTTAATTAGTGTTTCAAGTGAAATTATTATCTTGCATTCATTTGCCTTATCTTGTTTCTACACATGAAAGCAGAAATTTTAGTTTATTCATAAAACAAAATTTCTCATTTTTGTCCAATAAAGAAAATCCTAAAAATAATTTTGTATTTTTAGAAATACATTAACATGTAGTTTATTGTATAGTAATACATTAAAACTCATGATTCCCGCTTGGGAATAAGATAAAAGAATTAGAAAAATAAATTACTCGATAAAATATATCTATTGGAAACATGCTATTATTTTGATCATGTGCCATTGTGCTGTTTGTAGATTGTCAATAACTTAGGACAGCTTCTCTGCATTCACTGCAATAGAAGTACCTTGATGAACAAGTACTCTGTGACAAGATCAGGGTTTATTTCACTAAGATTTCTCTGTTACTATCACAGACAGAATACTTTAAAATTAAGAAACATAAGTTTAAAATGCCAGGTGTCTACTACGATATTTCCAATTAGATTTAATCAAGTCAAATGATTGTGGTGACAATAAGGTTGGAAAAATGGGGACTGGTGGAAGCAATGCTGAAATCTTCACCACTTCATGGTTGTCTACATGAGGCTGAGGAACAGGAACAAAGGTTAAGTATTGTAACCTGAGTGAAAATAATTAATAGAAATATTCAATCTGATGTTCCATCTTTGGAATTAGGTAAGAATTTGATATTTTTAAGCTCAATTTATGTCAAAAGGTAGCCTAGGCTAGGCTTTTTTTTTTTTTTTTTTTTTTTTGGTATAACCGTACTGGGGATTGAACCCAGGAATATTCTACCACTGAACTACTTCCACAGCCTTTTATGTTTTCATTTTGAGACAGGGTCTCACTGGTTTGCAGAACCTCGAACTTGTGATCTTTCTGACTCATCCTCTTGAGTAATTGGTATTACAGAAATGCACCACAATGCCCACAGCCGTTTGGGATTTTTTAAGTATCTATTTTCAATTTATTATTTTTTGAAAATAGACTGTTTGAAAATTTTTATATTGTCAATAGTGAGAAGAAAAAGGTTCAATAAA